>LPNX010937685.1:173268-309421 GCA_001517045.1 Pseudotsuga menziesii
ATAGGCAAATAAGACAAAATAAATAAAATAATGTCTAAGTGGGTAAATACTATGGGTTGATTATTCTAACACAAACATACCAATACTTGCATGGGATAGATCGCGGAAAAGGCTCGTGAGTTGGTGCGGTAGAGGAATGCAAATTGAGGTGGCTCTTAGACAGAGGTCAAGAGAGCATGTGTGTGTGTTGCAGTGGATGGACTTGACTACCTGCGACGTGAGTGCAAGTCCGAGGGAAATTCTACGCCAAATACATGCAAGAGAAATAAATCCTTTTGTGGACAATCATCCAAAGGTCCGCGTAAGGTGTGGTGGATGGAGAAGACAACTAGAAATACAAAAAATAAAAGTAAAATTGGCATTCCTTAATGGGCGGTGGCCTGAATACTCGCATGAGTAGCAGTCGGGAAGTGTGATACAAGTACAAGTCCATAGACACTTGCATCGTCATGTCATGGCTCGTAAATTGAGGTGATTGGTGGGAAATGGTCCCAAAATTGATTTATTAAACATGAGATGATGGTCTCATAAAGAGATAGAGGGCATAATTCTGAAACTAGTGGCACAAACGGTGTCTCAAACGGAGTCCGTATTGTCCTGTTATGTCAATCGGAAGAAATTAGGTCAAATGGGGCCTATATAAGGGTGGGGTCCACTTGGTGAGGTGTCATTGTCACTGTTCATTGTGGATTTGGAGAGGTGGGCCCTAATTCTTCATTTGCTAATTTCTCTTGATCCGACCGACGGTTTCGAGTGTCACGACTTGCAGGTAAAATCTCTCACTGAATCTCATCTTTTTGGTGGTTTATTTTCTGGATTTGGTCACCCAGAGGGCCCCCATGAGAAATTTGGGGTTTCATGGGGCCAAGTCGCACCTTTCGAAGGAAAACGTGCACCCTGGTTGCATCTATGGGGAAATTTTGAGCACCTTGGGTGCTCATTTTTCCCAAACAAGTGCGACTTGGCCTCTTTTGGGTGTTTTTTGATGATGGAAATGGCTCACGTCAGGGTTTTTGCTTGTGCAGGATGGCTGAGATCAAGTGGTGAGAGAGAGACTGCAAGAGTCTCAAGGATGCATCCTTACATGATGGGAATGTGAGAGATACATTATCTTGTTATGGATTGCTGAATTTTATGAGGATACGTATCCTCATACATAGCTTGCATTTGCTGATGCAAACACTGGTGAGTTTCTGGGATGTTGATGAGGAAGTGTTCCTCTTTCAGGGCTAGCACATCAAGATTACCCTGGTAGATGTGTACTTTCTTACTGGGCTCCCTATGTTGGGAGTGGTTGGTTACTTGGCACCTGTGTTGTCTCAGGGGGAGACATTGGAGGATCTGTGCAATCAGCATTGTTACGCTACGGCGTACATGCGCGGCTCCTATATACTGATGTGTGACATCAAGGATTTGTTGACACGGGTGGTGACGACCTTATTGCAGTGTATCTTGGGTTCCACGGGGAGCCACAAGATCTCTGGTGGGCAGCTTCAGCAGGTAGAGCGTGCTATAGGTGGCACGTATTATGCATGGGTCCAGATGTATCTGCAGGTTGTTCAGCATCAGCTAAACAAGTTGAAGACTTCTAGCACTGGTTTTTATTTTGGCTCCTTCCTGTGTGATTTATTTTTTGAGAAAGTACCTACACTTTGTCCTCACTGGGATGTATAGGACAATGGTCCACGGGAGCCACGGATGTACATATGGTGTCACATGATGATCTGAGAGGGTGGCGACAGAGTGGGCTACTTTTTTACTAAGGATTTGTTGGAGCAGTGGCTCCAGCTTCTTGTAGTGATTGAGGAGTACCCATATGCAGGTATGGACTACCAGACAAACCCTGAGATGCCCCGACCTCTTGGCCAGGCATGGGGACCAGCTGGTATGTATGTGTGATTTTTTTATGTTCATCTTTATACATAGTGTAGTTGAGTTGGTTGGTAGTTTGTATATTGATATATGTGGACTGATGGTGTCCTTGTTTGTATATGTAGATGTTGGTCCTCGCCCACCGCCTGGGCATCGGAGGCGGGTTGTTACCATAGCTCCTACGGCGGCTTCTAGTGGGAGCTCCCGTAGGCGACGACGGGTGATGGATGGAGTGTTGCCACATCTGGAGCGGCTTGCTACTGGAGTTTCAGATGATGGTTGGCAGCACGTGAGTAGTGATATGATTGCCGCTATTCACAACCTTCCTTCAGAGTTGACTGGTGTGATGAGGAATATGGCGATGGATTGTGAGCACTTTCGTCAGGCGGCGAGAGATGATCTTCCTACAGAGGATGAGTCTTCTGAGGAAGATGATGACACCGAGTCAGATGATGAGTCTGAGTTAGATTAGTAGCCTAGTGAGGTTGTCCTTAGTGCGTTGGTGTACTTAGGGGTTTTTGTGTCGCTTATGTATATCCTGCAGAGAAAGCATATGTGGCTTCTCATTTTTGTATTGGACATGTTTTGGACATGCAACTGATCGATTTATATAAATATATTGATGCACATGGATGTGCTTTTATGGTTTTATTATGTGATTCTTTTTATGATGATGTGGAATGAAAATTCCTATGTGATGTATTATTACACAGTGTGTGTATTTTTTAGAGATAATTATGCATGATGTTATGGTTGTATGTTTCCTATATCCAGTTGTGGATGTGCCAATTTAGAATATCGTTAGCCATTTGATCTGCGACACTATTGAGGTTTCTGGGAACATGTGTGAATGTGATGGATTCAAATGTTCTAACCATGTGTTTAGTGTGTACATAGTTTCTAAAGAGGCAGGGATCACGTACTCGATAGTGGTTGTTCAACTGAGAAAAAAGCAGCTGGGATTCTAAGAAGACATCGAGATGTTGAATGCCTAACTGAAGAGCGGTGGCCAAGAGGCCATTGACACCATCATATTCATTCTGGTTGTTGGTTGTAGTGCCCATGCATATTTCATCGATGTGGATCAACTCGTCCGATGGGGAGTAGATGACCCATGCAGCCGAGGCGAGGTTCAGAGACCATCTGCTTGCTCCATCTATGAATCCCATATACTGGTTTGAGGTGTGCTCCATCTGAAGCAATGAGAGGAAACGATACACAAGACTCAATTTTGAAAAATGTGTAAAACAAAAAATGGAAAGACTATAATACAAGTTGTAACGTTGTCACTCAAAGGGGTGACGTCAGAGGGAAAGTCATTTGGACTTTCCAAGGACCAGCGGTCATTCCTTTGTGTGACACGATGAATCCTTGTAGATGGCCCATGGGGACACAGAAAACACACTTGAATGGGTTCAAGCAAATTTTGTACTTGCAACATCATAAGAAGACTTGTCGCAGGTCATCTATGTGTTGTATTTGCTTATGTGACCGCGCAATGAGGTTGTCAAAACAAACCAACATAATGTGAACGAGGTCACGGAAGCAGTGTGTCATGGCACGCTGGAAGGTGGCTCCATCATTTTTCAGGCCAAAGGGCATGACTCGATATGCGAATGTGCCCCATGGGGTTATGAATGCTGTCTTACAACGATCTTCTTTCCAGATTTGGATTTGGTTATATCCGGAAAAACCATCCATGAAGGAAAAGGCCTCATGTACGGCGCATGCATCGATGATCTAATCAATGAATGGCATGGGGAAGTTGTCTTTGGGACATGCCCCGTTGAGGTCACAGAAGTCTGTGCAAACATGAATGGTACCCTATTTTTTGTTCATGGGAACAGGATTAGAAACCCAAGTGGTGTACGCAATGGGATAAATGAAGCTGGTTGTGCGCAGCTTCTCTATCTCGGCTTTAACCGCAGCCACTTTGGATGGATGGATGGTCCATTGCTTTTGGCATACGGGTGCCACATTTAGCCATGTGTCGATGTGGTGTTCCACGATGGATGGATCTAGGTCAGGCATTTCAGTGTAAGACCAGGTGAAGATGTCACGAAATTCTTGGAAGAGAGCTTTGTAGGCATCAACCTCTTCCGAGGAGCAAGATGCCCCCAGCATGATTTCTTCGACAATCTCAGAATTGGTTGAGATGTCGATTTTAGTGGTTGGCAAAATGTTCGCCATATTCCCTTCTTTAAAGGCATCTGGTGCTGGGATGGGGTTCTTGAACCATTCGACCTTCCCATGGATGAAATATTCGCTCTCCATGGAAAAATGGTCAGACAGTGACACAAGTTCTTCTAGGAAGAAGAACGAGTGATGATGGGCCTATCAACACAATTGGGAGTTCCTGAATACTTTTTGATGGGCCTCGCTACCTCAAAAACAAGAAATACCTGAAAAAATGTGATGATGATGTCGTCATCACATTTTTTCAAGTATTTCTTGTTTTTGGGCTAGTGGGGCCCATCAAAAGTATGTCGAGTGGGTACTCCTTGGATGCGGAATTTAATTCCCCATCCAACGAGCTCTCCTGATCGAAATTTGAGTAAAAACACTAAGAGATATGTCAAAAATATGAACACAAAAGTAGTTTTTTTCTTTTCTTCCTCCAAAATTAATAAATATTATTTTATTAATTTTCCTTAGGAGGCCCATTTTCAGTTGAAATTTCCTCTAATGCAAGTCCCAAGGAAAGAGCTTTGATACTGATCCAGGAGGATCTCAAAGTTATATCACAATTAAAGTATTAAAATAGTGAATTAAAGCATACAGGTTTAAATATCCCGACAATAGCTTTCCAGCAAGGCTCATTTCATGCAAAACTACCTCTGGATGGGGAAGTTATTAGGTTTTGAAATTTCGGCAAAATGCATAAAAAGGTAAAATTGATAAAAGAAAAGGACCAATGGCAAAGCACCACATGGTCAAGATGGATAACTTGGTATATTCTTTGGACCAACCAGGGTCATCCACGTGGTATCCCTGTTGGTAGGTTATTGTAAGTTTTTGTAAAAAAATTTGGAGAGAATGGCCACCGGACCCATGACCTCCCAACTGCCAAAGTCTCCACAGAACCTGCCTTACCATAAGTCTCGTCAGTGTTGCTTACATTGTATAGGGTTCAAATTTTATTTAACATTTAAAGAGCTTTGTATTGAGAAAAATGGGGGATCAAGGGATAGTCCCTCAACCCCGTGGACATCATTTAGGCCATCCATATGAATCCACGTTGTAACATAGCCAAGGTCCAAGTCTTAGCCAACCCCAAGGTAATGTGTATGTAACTAACCAACAAATGGCGGAGCCAATGACATGGAAATCAAAGTCACAAAACCAGGAGGACAATCCACCACACAACAAATACAAGCCATAACACAATGCACCAACAGTTAATGCGTAGTCAATGGGGATGGATCCCACGACCTTCGTGATAGCATTGCAATGTGTTACCACTAGCCTACAGCCATTCCATTGGCAGTGGTATGGTAGTTTATTTTTAAAAATTAAAAAATTGATTTTTAGGCCCAAAAAAGGGGTCATGTGGCCTCCAAAACCATGCCCATTTTTTTTTTTAAACCCCACTTCTGAGCCACCGGAGGTGGTACGAAAACACAGATTCTTGCACAGACTTCGAGGCGAAGTACGTAAAAATTTGTTAGAATTTTATCATTTAATCAATATGATCTAGGATCTTATCTGAAAGAATAACATGCACAGCAATAATCACAAGAGACAAGAGACACAAATAATTTTCCTCGGGGAAACCATAAAGGAGAAAACCCCGCAACTCCCTCAAAGATAGAATGAGCATCAATAGCAAAAGTAAAACCCAGAGACACAAATATGATCTCCGCCAGCTGGTCTCTCTCTCACTTGTGTGAGTTACTCCTCTCTCACTCATGCACTATTGTTGAGTGAGTGTGTGTTACAAATAGAGAGTCTCACTCTCTATTTATACTTGTTTTCCACTTGACAATTACTCTATAGGGCCAACCTCACTAGAAGAGTCTAATAACCCTAATATGACTCAACTATGGGGACTATTGCCCCAACTTACAATGGAGGGTTAACCTCAATGACTTTACATGACTTTATTATATTAATGACTCTCCCAATTAAAGGAACAAACATCTTCATCGGGGTATAATGAAATACAATATAAAATATACAAGTGAATACATTCCAAAGTTACAAATACATCAACACTCCCTCTTAACTAGGAAGGTATTCTCCTTACACTATTCATCAACACAATTCTTCATCACTGGGTCATCATCAAAGTTGGATCATCATCATCATTGCTGCCACTATCTTGATTAAATGGTGATATCTCTCAAATCTACTTGTCTGTAATGTCCTCGTCTAATTAGGCATTGAGGACCAAAACCGCTAACCTATGTGATTCCTGTGGGTTCGAGCGGTTACTGACAGTTAGGGAATCATCTAAAGACTGATGCCATCTATAGAAAATCTAGGGCATCAATATGTTATCACCATTAGGTCAAGAGGGGCCACCGGGCCCAAAGGCCACCATCATGCATGACATCTAAGCATTATTTAATGATGCATTCACCCATTTAAGTCTCCATGCGCATGCATGCAAGTCAACTGCAAATTAGAAATTAAAAGTGACCTAATTAGGTCAAAAGTTAGGGTTTTCGCAGTTGAAAGTTATAAAAGAAAGATAAAGTGAAAGGAGAATTATTTTTTATGATTATTGATTTTGGAGCTCTTGAGTAGCAGCACAGCGTGCGGAATAGAAGTTGGGGTTGGAGACGGCATCTTCAACTAGCGGGGTTTTGGCAGTGAGATATCTACCCTAATCGCATCTAGGGTAACCATACAGGTTCACCATTCACTCTTCAATTTATTCATAGTTATCCAGTATACAACAGATATTGTTGTAGGGGAACATGTGTAGCCGTAAGGGGTTTTCAGCCGGAAAGCCCAAATCATTCATTGGGTCTTCAGATCTCAAATTACCTTCGAAACCTAGGCACCATTCTCATCATTGGTATCATACTCCAGTACCCAATGATTATCATATCCGATTGTGCTCATCCTGAGAAGTTATCATCCATTTCGGGATCAGGGTGGCGTGAGCAACTGCACCTCTAGAAAAATTCGCTAGCCTGCCTAGAGACCTCAGAATTTCCACATGTGCCAGGAATTCTCTCCAGCACGGGAAGGCTATCAGTCCTGCAAATCATCAGCTTCATCGGACACCTCCTTCACTGAAAAAATGTCACCCTTAACTGATTTGGGGTTCATGCTACTGGGGTATCACCGGAAGCAGAAGATACCAAGTCATCTCTGATTCAGTTCTTGATGCATGCATATTCTCTCAGTAGCATTCCAGCCAGCTTATCAGTGTTCAGTGTTCATTCTATCCTACAAACCCTAACCCTAATTTTTGCTATAAAATAGGGAATTTTGCATGGCAGTTTGCATGCCCGGCTGTTTCAGTATATTTGCATAGAATTAGAAAATATCGGGATTTGGGATATTACAATGGTATCAGAGCTATCTTCTTGGCTAGTTGTGGGCTTAAGAAATGAGAAATAGATGAATACAGAAGGAGACCCTTTTGTACCCTATAGGAAAAGACGGAATAGATACACAGGGGAATTTGAGGATATCCAACTAGAGGATATCAGCTCAGACATGGAACAAACAGGTATACACTCTGATAAGGGAAAGGGAACCGGAGAAGAGGAGGATAGGATGGATTTTCACAACTTAGTATCTACATTGCAAGACTTAACCAAGGGGCAAAAATATGTACTCAATGCAATCAATAGATTATCTACGAAACCAGAAATAGGTAACAAGCAGCAGTGGAAAGGTTGTGTACACTAATATACAGAATACACTGCACATATATAGCAGACCTTCCAACAGGCCTACCATGCCTCACTTCTTGGTACATGCAGTAGGTGGTCCAGTCATGCAGGTAGAGCCTAGCGAACCTTTTGGGGCTTATTTACAGGAATACAAGGACTTAGGGGATGAGTTTCATGCTGCCATGTCCTTCTCGGACTTTTGCAACATGAAGAGTAGGAACAGACCTAGGAATTTCAACAAGGGATTCAATCACAACTATGAGTTGCAGAAGACCTTGGGCAGGTTGACCATCCCAAACTTTGATGGGAATTGCAGAGGTTCAGTGAGGATATGGGTTCAAAAGTTGGATACCTATTTCCAACTCAATCCCATGACAGAGATAGATGCCATTAAATTGGCTACACTCTACCTGGATGGAGAGGATCACGAGTGGTGGTACCACGAATTGGTGACATTGGGTCACAATACCATACACTCCTACGGTGAGTTCACTCAGAATCTCATGGAGCGGTTTGACAAGAAGGATCCAGAGATACATTTCAGGGATTTGGCTCAACTCAAACAGACAGGTAGTGCAAAAGCCTTCATCTCAGAACTCCAAAGGATAGAAGTCATGGTAATAGATGTGTCAGAGAGCAGGTTGACTATGTTATTCACTGAGGCCCTAACAAAGCCACTACGGGGATGGATGAAATCCTACAAACCCCCCACTCTGCAGGATGCCATTAGCAGAGCCAAAGATCTACAAGATTCAGTTCCAAAGAACAGGTTCCCGCTCAAAACCAACTTCCCTGTTAGGGACAAGGACAAGAAACCTTTCCAGCAGGATGTTCCCAATAAAACATGGTTAGATGAGGACACTAGAAAATATTTGAGGAGGAAGAAACTATGTTTCACTTGTCAAGAACCATGGATTCTGAGACATAGGTGTGCATGGAAGGAGAAGGCTCACTACGTCGAAGTATACTCGGACAGTGATGAGGATGAATTTGAGCAGGAAGCCATAAAATAACTACGGGCAACTAAGGAAGACTCACTCCAAGGTGATACACTAGAGGGAGTCATTGATACACTATCTGGAGTACCAAGATTCCATACTCTCAGGGTCAAAGGAGTAGTGCAAGGTCACAGAGTAGTAGTATTGATTGAATGGGGAGCAACCCACAATTTCATTGACTCCACTTGGGTAGCCAAGAGAGGCATTTAGACCGAGAAGTTCGAAGGATTCACTATAGCAGTAGCCGAGAACTCCAACATGGAGTGCAACTACTAGATTCCAAAATTGAATGTCACATTAGGTAACTATCAGATGACAGATTCATTCTATGTAGTAGATGTATCAGATACTCATGTAGTATTGGGTGTTCAGTGGCTTTATTCAATAGGAAAATACACTACAGACTACTGAGCAATGGAAATGGAATTCCAGGGGCTAGAAGGCAAACGGGTAGTTTTGAGGGGCATGAACACTTATCCCGCAAAACCGGTCTCGTCACCGAGAATGGAGGCAGTACTCCAATAGGATGATATAGAATGGGCTACATAATGTTTTGTCACCTTTAGGAAACCCCCAGAAACTAGCACACAACACCCAAGTGGCATTCAAGCCTTGTTATAGAAGCACGAAAAGGTTTTTCAGGATCTTCCATCAAGTAGACCGCTAGACTGAGGCTTTGAACACATTATTGAGCTAGACGAGGGGACACAGGCATTCATCACCACTCCTTATCAGCATCCCAAAAGATACAAGGATGAGATCCAGAAAACAATCAAATAATTACTGGAGCTTGGATACATTTGGCCTAGTTCTAGCCCCTTCACATCCTCAGTAGTCTTGGTCAAGAAGAAGGATGGTACACTGTGAATGTGCATCGACTATCAAGCACTCAACAAAAATACCATTAAGAACAGGTATCCCATCCCTAGAATTGATGAACTCATGGATGAAATTTGGGGAGCCAAATACTTCTCCAAGATTGATCTTCGCTCGGGGCACCATCAGATCTGAGTAAGGGACCAAGACATCTCCAAAACATATTTTTGTTGTCACTATGGTCACTATGAGTTTTTGGTCATGCCTTTTGGACTTACCAATGCTCCAGCCACTTTTTAGTCATGCATGAACCATACCTTCAGAGTTCAGCTATGTAATTTTTTGCTAGTATTCTTTGATGACATCCTGATTTACAGCAAAACATGGGAGGAGCATCTAAAACACCTGGACGAAGTATTGAGCATTCTAGAAGAACACTCACTTTACATGAAAATTTCCAAGTGTAAATTTGGCATGAAGGAAATGTTGTACCTAGGGCACATAATCAATGAGGAAGGAGTACAGGTTGACATGGAGAAAATGCGAGCTATCAGAGATTGGCCTGCGCCAAAAATAGTCACATAATTGAGAGGTTTCATAGGTATGTGCACTTATTACAGACAGTATGTTAAGGGATTCTCCCAATTTGCAGCACCCCTCACAGATCTCACAAAGAAGGGAGCATTCACCTGCATAGAATTAGCACAGAAAAAATTCGAGGAGAGGAAAGTTATTATGAGTTCCTGTCCAGTTTTAGCATTACCGGACTTCTCACAACCATTTGTAGTAGAATGTGATGCCTTGGGGGAAGGGCTAGGAGCAGTATTGATGCAAAATCATAACCCTATTGCATTTCAAATCCGTAAATTGAAGAACTACGAGCGCCACTACTCCATATATGACAAAGAGATGCTAGCCATCTTACATGCTCTCACAAAGTTCAGACAGTACCTGGTGGGAAGTAAGTTCAAAATCAAAGCAGATCATAAGAGCCTCAAGTATTTCCTAGAGCAAAAGGAACTGAATGAGTGCCAATAGAAATGGGTCAGCAAAGTACAATCCTACGATTTCGAGATTGAGTATGTAAAAGGTAAGAATAATGTAGTAGCTGATGCATTATCCAGGCATCCCACCTCACTATCTCTCATGAGTATATCCACAGATTGGAGGGCACTTCTCTTAGTAGAATATTCCAAAAATAAATTCGCTTGCGAATTATTGGATGGAAAAATTTAGGATTACAGGTATAGGATTGTTGATGACGTCATCTATTACAAGAACGGGATATACCTCGTCCCAAAATCCACTTTGAGGAAAAATATCATACAGGAAGCACATGACTCTCCATTATCAGGGAATCAGGGTTTCTTGAATACCTACAAACAGATCCAAGAGAGGTTCTCATGGAAGGGCCTCAAAGGGGAAGTTATGCAGCACGTACGGGAATGTAGCATCTGTCAACAGAATAAGATTGAGAACATCCATCCAGTAGGGTTGCTTCAACCATTACCAATTCTAGAACAAAAGTGGGAAAGTATCTCCATGGACTTACAGGATTTCCCAAAGTCCAAGGGCGGGATTGTTTATATGTTGTAGTTGATAGACAGACCAAGTTTGCACATTTCTTTTCTATATCAACAGATTACTCTGCAGCTCAAGTAGCTGAGTTATTTTTCACCGAGGTCTTCAAGTTACACGAGTTACCTAAGACCATTGTCAGTGATCGAGATAGTAGATTCATAGGTTCCTTCTGGAAGGAACTATTCAGATTAGTGGGGACTGAACTGACTACCAGCACGAGTTATCATCCCCAGAGTGATGGACAAACTGAAATTGTCAACAAGTGGATTGAAGGATATCTGAGGGAACTACGTAACAGGGCAGCAGCGAACCTGGATTAAATGTCTACACTTAGGGGAGTACTGCTACAATACTGCCTATCACATGTCTATTAGGATGACACCTTTTAAGGAATTATATGGCTACGAGGCCTTGGACTATGCAGATTTAGCATTTGGAGATAGTAGGTCTCCTAAGGCAAAGGATTGGATATAGGATAGTTAAGATATTCTTAAAATCTTGAAGGAAAACTTACAGACAGCCCAAAATCAGCAGAAGTTATATGCAGACAAACACAAGGTTGAGCGGAGCTTTGAGGTAGGGGATTTGGTATACTTAAGGCTCCAACCTTAAAAACGGTCTTTGCTTAAGGATAAAGGAGCGAAAAAGTTAAAACCTCGCTTATATGGACCCTACAGAATAATCAGGAACGTGGGAGAGGTGGCATATGAGCTAGAACTACCACAGGAAAGTAAAATTCACAATGTATTCCATGTGTCCAACCTAAAAAAGACCCTTGGGCAACACATTCCTCCATCAGCAAAATTACCTCCTTTAAATGATGAAGGACTACTGATATTGATTCCTGAATGAATCATATAGACTAGAGAAAGGAAACTTAGGAATAGGGTAATTAGGGAATAATTGGTTCAATGGAAAGAACTACTGCCAGAGGATGCCACATGGGAAGGTGAACAGGTATTGTAGCATCCTAGTTTGCAGTTGCTTGAGGACAAGCAATCTCAAGCGGGGAGGACTGTAATGTCCTCATCTAATTAGGCATTGAGGACCAAAACTTCTAACCTATGTGATTCCTGTGGGTTCGAGCGGTTACTGACGGTTAGGGAATCATCTAAATATTGATGCCATCTATAGAAAATCTAGGGCATCAATATGTAATCACCATTAGTTCAAGAAGGGCCATCGAGGCCAAAGGCCACTGTCATGCATGCCATCTAAGCATTATTTAATTATGCATGCACCCATTTAAGTCTCCATACGCATGCATGCAAGTCAACTGCAAATTAGAAATTAAAAGTGACCTAATTAGTTCAAAAGTTAGGGTTTTCACGGTTGTAAGTTATAAAAGAAAGATAAAGTTAAAGGAGACTTATTTTTTATGATTATTGATTTTGGAGCTCTTGAGTAGTAGCACAATGTGTGGCACAGCAGTTGGGGTTGGAGACGACGTCTTCAACTAGAGGGGTTTTGACAGTGAGATATCTGCCCTAGTCGCATCCATGGTAAGCCATACATGTTCACCATTCTCTCTTCAATTTATTCATAGTTATCCAGTATACAGCAGAGATTGTTGTAGGGGCACGTGTGCAGCCGTAAGGGGTTTTCAGCCGGAAAGCCCAAATCATTCGCTGGGTCTTCAGATCTCAATTTACCTTCGAAACCTAGGCACCATTCTCATCATTGGTATCATACTCCAATACCCGGTGATTATCAGATCCGATCGTGCTCATCTTGAGCAGTTATCATCCATTTTAGGATCATGGGGGCGTGAGAAACTGCACCTCTAGAACAATTCGCTAGCCTTCCTAGAGACCTCAAAATTTCCACATGTTCCAGGCATTCTCTCTGGCACGGAAAAGCTATCAGTCCTGCAAATCATAAACTTCATCAGACACCTTCTTCACTAAAAACGTCACCCTTAGCTGATTTGGGGTTCATGCTGCTGGGGTATCATCGGAAGTAGAAGATACCAAGTCATCTCTGATTCAGCTCTTGATGCATGCATATTCTCTTAGGATCATTCCAGCCAACTTATCAGTGGTAAGTGTTCATTCTATCCTACAAACCCTAATCCTAATTTTTGCTTTAAAATACGGAATTTTGCATGGCAGTTTGCATGCACGGCTCTTTTAGTATATTTGCATAGAATTAGAAAATATCGGGATTTGGGATATTACATCGTCATAGGAAGTTCTATAGAGTCAGCCCCTTTTCATGTTGGATGTAGTCCTAGCCTCCATGTAGGTCTTCATCAACAGAGCCAACCCTTTTTCATGTTGGATGTAGGCCTTGCCTCTGCAAGGACTTCCTCTACAGAGCCAGCCGTTTTTCATGTTGGATGTAGTGCCTTGCCTATGCAAGGACTTCCCCTACAGATCCAACCCTTTTTCATGATGGATTTAGTGCCTTGCCTATGCAAGGACTTCCTCTATAGAGCCAACCCTTTTTCATGATAGATATAGTGCCTTGCCTTTGCAAGGACTTCCCCTATAGAGCCAGCCATTTTTCATGTTGGATGCAGTGCCTTTCCTCTGCAAGGACTTCCTCTATAGATCCAGCCCCTTTTCATGCTAGATGCAGGTCTCGACACTTATATCCGACCATGGGATGCCCAGCCTGCCACCATGTCAGAAAGGCCCAGTGCTTACATCTGAACATGGGAGGCCCAACCTGCTACCATGTCAGAAAGGCCCATTGCTTACATTTGACCATGGGAGGCCCAGTGCTTACATCTAAACATGGGAGGCCCAACCTGCTACCATGTCAGAAAGGCCCATTGCTTAAATTTGACCATGGGAGGCCCAGCCTACCACCATGTCAGAAAGGACTAGCAATTACATCTGAATAGGGGAGGCCCAGCCTACCACCATGTCAGAAAGGCTCTCCACTTACATTTGACCATGGGAGGCCCAGCCTGCCACCATGTCAGAAAGGATTTGCACTTACATCTGACCATGGGAGGCTCAGCCTGCCACCATGTCAAAAAGGCTCTCAGACTCATCACTTCCCCTTGGAAGGAACCTCGATCTGAAGAACACCAAGCTTCTCTCTGAAGTACTCAAAGTTCACTCTGGCCATTTCTAGCATAGAATCACATCAGGGTTGATTACATCCAAGGATAACCTACGAGCTTTGTCGGGACTGATTACATCTGAGGAAAACCTACAAGACTGATAACATTTGAGAAACCTACGAGCTTTGCCAATATTTTATGCTCAAACAACCTGTCTCACCGGCTGTGCTAGAACTCGTCGCTCCCTCTTTCAAGAGATCTCACCCTGGATCACATACTACAGCTTTTCTGCCCCTCTCTCATAAATAGTTGAGCAAGTGGCAACATATTTTTCCTCGGTTGTACTCAGCGCCATGCAGGACTCCATCCTACCAAACCAGTATCCCATACTGGATCTCAAACTGAAGAAGCAACCAAAGGTGATCTTCTTCTCAGTGGCGCTACCAATATGAATCAACATAACCATGCAGGTTAGTCTTTTGATTCATATCATACTTGATCCCATACTCAACTGCACCCTTTAGGTACCTCACTGCATGCTTTGCAACCAAGTGAGCAAGTCACGGATCCACAGGAACTGGCTCAGGTCGTTCACAGCAAAGCATGTGTCTGGTCTTGTATTCGTCAGGCACGTCAGTGAACAAATCATTTGACGATACATCATGGCATCAACTATCTCTAATGAAGCGTCACTCAATAGATTTATTTTGATGCCATAGGTGTGGCCATGGCCTTGCAGTTAATCATCCCAAACCTCTTCAGGATATCCACTGCATACTTCCCTTTTTCAAGGGATATTCCATTTGCACTTTGCCACACCTCCATGCCTAGAAAGTAGTGCATCATACCCAAGTCCTTCATCTTGAACTCGGCATCAAGTCTCCTTCTTGCGACTTTAAAGAGTTCCTCTTTTCCTGTCAAGAACAAGTCATCGACATATAACAGGAGAATCACTGGTCTTCTGCCTTCAACCTTGAATTAAAGGTTGGAATCTGCTTTACTCTTAGTAAATCCTAGAGCCATTAGTAATCTATCCATCCTGTCATACCATGTCAAACCACAAGATCTTCTGTAGTCACTCCTCAGAAGCGGAGCATAATTATCCATCTTCCTTTCATACTCTATGTATTGAAACATTTTTTACTTGAGTGACAAGTAGGTTCCTCTGCTACTAATATTCTATGTATCCATCTAGTGTCACTGGATACCAAGATCCCCTATCTTGAACTTTGTTGAAAATTTATTCTCACACCCATATGTGAGCTTGTCATCCTATATAGGATTTCATTTTCAACCTTGTAGCAAAGGTTAAGATCTTCATCACTCTAGGTGATCTGCAAGCCCCTTATGTAACTCTATGTTCTATCCCATGGGTTCCTTCTGAGCTCGTACAAGGCCTTCTTTAATTTTCACACATGAGTCTGCTTATCATGTGTCTCATCTCCCAGTGGCTGCTCCACGTATACTTGACTCGTCTCTGGTGCAAATTTCTCTTCATAGTCTATGCCTTCTTTCTATGAGAAGCCTCATGCTACGAATATTGCCTTGTATCCCACGATGTTTCCATATACTTCATGTTAGATCTTGTAGATCCATATGGAAGACACTACGGACTTCCCTTCAGGTCTTGACATCGTATCCTAGTCATCATTCTTCATTTTGGATTATTTATTGTGCCAAAGGTGATCTTTATCTCTCGAGGTCGATCTACCATTCTCTTTATATTCTTATAAAGCTTTTTCTTTTGCTATAGAAGCTTTAGGTTCATCTTCATGTATGCTTATTAGAGTGAATCTTGAACTGTCGTCACTTGTTCTTCTGATCAAGTCTCACCCTTCTTTTCTTGTAGGCGATTGTACATGATCTTTCCTACAAGTCAAATGCACCAGTTGTATGGTTAGAAACATTTCATAAGGCATATTCACAATGGAAAATTCTTATGCATAAAGATATAATCATGCAACTATTTTAGCCAATACAACATTCATCCATATCTGGTATACATAGAAACTTTCCAGATGCCTTCCATCTCTACCATAACATTATTGAGATTGTGCACTAATCCCAATATATCAGGAAATAGGTTTCATCCTAGATAAGTAGCAACGGAGTGTTGTATAGCATTATAGGCTACTTACCCATAACATTCATATTAGTAGTATATTGTTCATTAATGCAAACATTCTATCATGCATAATACATTCCACAACTAAACAATGTCATATAAACAACTAGATATATCGGAAAAGACAATTCAAATACTTATCTTTATTTGTTTCGTGGGTAGACTCCTTCTTGAGCCTTCAGCTTCATCATCTTCTTCATTCATAACATCATCATTTCTTATCCAAATGCTAAGATGGATAAGAGGTTCTTCAAGAATTGAGTCCTTCATATTCCTCATCGCTTGAGGGATCTTCATGAGAGCTTGATCTTCAGTTACTCCCGTCCTCTCTTCTCTTATTATGAGTCGAGCTTCTTCTTATGTGCACTATTCCTAGAGTCTAGTGAAGGTGATCACTTCCTTCTGGAACTCATTCCTCGAATGAATCAATCCCATGATCATGGGAGGCCATTGAAGGTGGTTATAATAACATCTTATTCTTCTTCGATTGCTTCATCATAGCATCGAACACTTCCTTTTGGTGTCTTCAAGGATGACACATGAGGGATGAGATGATATTTAATAGAATCTGCAATGATTCTCTTGGCTCTAGCCTTAGCCTCATCTCCCTCTCGCTCCTAGACCTTTCTTCCTCAAATACTTATCCAAGTCAATTTATTCAAGGATCATGGGCGTCCTATAATTCCATACTCAGAAGGTGTCAGCTTCACCAAGCTTGTCATAAAGCTGGTGTGATTATTCATTTTGAAATGAGAACCTCAAATGTAAATAGCAAAAATTTAGATCTTACCGATTTGAGGTGTCCGTCCTGGTTCTGGAGCTGGTTGATCTAGGGTTTGTCGAAGAAACCCTTACTTTAAAAACTTGGAATTTCAAACTTTCAATTGGATAGAAATATGGACCTCTTTAGGGTGATTTGTACAATGTACTCCTTTTCCGAAAACAGTGGAGGGAAGCTTCCAGAACAGGAAGCCCTAAGTTTCCAATTTCTTCAGCATAAATGACTGATATTGCTTCTCCAGTATCTCCGAAATTGCTTCTCTTCTATGTCTAAAACTTCATACTAAGGTATCCTTGTATGTCATATTTATAAAACCACAGGTTAGATCAGAATTGGTTACACCAATTGGGACTTATGCGTGTTTTCCCAAGGTTACTTATTTTAGTACTGTTCAGAATAGAAAACTTGTACAGACTTCCACGTGTCATTCTTTCACCTTCAGGGTCTGAAACTTTTACCACAAAAATTACAGTCCGCACCCTATCTTCAAAATCTTGATAAATTTCATTTGGATCTTCCTATCCCAAGATATATCAAATCTCCCTAGGTCACCTATTTATGACTATATTCTGGAGGAGGCTGGAACCCGTATTTGGAGGAACCATATATCCTGAAGTATAGCGAATATGAGGCTGAAATTTTTACAAAGTGTACAGCATGAATTTCTCTTTCACCTTTAAAGGTTTCGACTCTTGATCCTTCTCCAATATCGATATATAGTGAATATACCAAAACTACTAGTTTTAGTATTTTTAGGGTTTTCAAGCATGAAACCCTAATTTCCATTTGTTGCCATTGCAGTTGTATTTCAGTTGGATAGTGAAACTTATCTAATTCAAAAAATTATACCACCAATATATGTGCCCTAGTGAGGCAAGTTAGCCTAGCCCTCCTCGCTTGATGATCTGTGGATAGAACACCTTCAACTAGGAAGCCCTACTTCCCGCAATTACATAGTGCCTTCTTTCAGAGAGGCTCTTATACCATGTTAGAATTTTATAATTTAATCAATATGATCTAGGATCTTATTTGAAAGAATAACATGCACAACAATAATTAGAAGAGACAAGAGACACAAAGAATTTTCCTCGGGGAAACCATAAAGGAGAAAACCCCACAAGTTCCTCAGAGATAGAATGACCACCAATAGCAAAAGTAAAACCAAAATACACAAAGATGATATCCACCAGTTGTTCTCTCTCTCAGTTGTGCAAGATACTCCTCTCTCACTCATGTTCTACTGTTGAGTGAGTGTGTGTACAAATAGAGAGTCTCACTCTCTATTTTTACTTGTTTTCCACTTGACAATTACTCTACAGGGCCAACCTCACTAGGAGAGTCTAATAACCCTAATATGACTCAATTGTGGGGACTATTGCCCTGACTTACAATAGAGTGTTAACCTCAATGAATTTACATGACTTTATTATATTAATGAATCTCCCAATCAGAGGAACAAACATCTCCATCGGGGTATAATGAAATACAATATAAAATATACAAGTGAATACATTTCGAAGTTACAAATACATCAACAAAATTTACCAGGGAAAGGTACAGCATTAATGGGCATCGATCCCAAGGTGGTAAATCCATGCAGTTTGTATATTTGCAGACAGATTTTTCTTGATTTACGTGTCATAGGAGGCCTCAGTAAAACATAGTCAAGTTTATATTCATCTTTCTCGAAATTGTGAGAGGATAGCAATGGTGTTGTCAATTTTTTTTGTTAACTGACAGAAAACATATGTGTTTCCAACACTGATGTATGTAATATTTTGAAGACTTAATAAGATCAGCCTTCCGATTGGAAGTGACCCAGAGATGTATCCCATGAGGGGTGAACTCTGTTGTCAATTCTTGTCTTTCAATTTCATGGTTTTCATACTATTTATTTGATTATGTGTGTGTTTTAAGTATGTTTATGAGTTTTTAACATACAAACTCCACATGCAATGTTTAATGGTTAAAATGATCCTAAAATTTCAGATCAATATTGGTATGAGAGAAGCTTAACCATTTCTTTGTGATTTTTTGAATGTTAACAAGTTCCAGCCTACAACGTGGTGAAAGAGAACTTGAAGAATTTGATCCAGAAATTGGTCCAAGAAGAGGGAAAATGGATTCACCAAAAGGACAAGAAGAAGCTTCTCTGATCCCATCTGAAGGGGAATTTTTAAAAGCTTTCATGAGAATGCAAACAATGGTAGAGGAACTTAATCAAGATCGGAAGAAAGGTGAACGAGGAGGTCCATCTCAGTCTAAAGGTAAAAAAGAAGGAGGTGGTGAGGAACCTCTTAAAACTCCACCATACCCTTCATCTTATCTTGACGATTCTTTACATTCTTCGTTTGAAAAGAAAAAAGGAAAAATTGACTTTAATGTTCCTCAATTAAAGCTAGATATTAAGTTTGAATTTCCTATGTAAAATGGAGAACTTAATGCTGGTAAATTAGAAAATTGCATCCGTTAAATCGAAGTTTATTGTAGGATTCAAAAGTTTACTGGAGATAACATTAAAATTCTGTTAGAATCTCCCCAAATTGGAGAGGCACTCATATGGTGGAAGAGCATATCTCAAGAGGATCTTGCCACAAAAAGTAAAATTATCTCCTCATGGTATGAGTTCACATCAGCATTAAAAAAGTAGTTTTATCCATTGGGGTACATGCAGCAAGCTATGATGGATTGGAAAAATTTGAGGCAAGTTAAGGGAACCAAAGTGTGCAAGAATACACACAAGAATTCAGGAAAATAGCATTGGTACTTGGTATACCTCTCTACACTTAAGAAACTCTTCTAAAGTATATAGGAGGATTGCATAGTTATTTACGCCATATGATATTAATGTTTAATCCGACTAACCTTGATGAGGTATGTGTTCAAGAAACTCATATAGAGACTAAGCAGGAGAATACAATGGAAAAAAATTTCAAGAAACCTTTCAAACCAGATGGAAACAATTTTAAAGGTAAGGGAAAAGGTAAACACCTAGCTACTGTGAATAAAGAAGGAGAAAAACCTACATTTACTCATTGTTAGAAAAGATGTCATGATGCTTCAAAATGTTGGAAACTTCATCTGGAACTCAAGCATAAGAATCTCTGGAATAAAGAAGACAAAAATACTACTGCAACAACAATCCAACATGATTTGGGATCTGATTCTGGGGATGAAACTAAGGTGGTTGCTACAAGAATTCAAGGTAAAAATCCTTCTATTTATGTTTCAAAGAATGAACCTGTCATTAATGAAAGAAAGAGGAGTGAGTTATTTCATATTAGATTAATCTATGAACACACAAAAATTGATACTCTTTTTTGTAGTGGATCACAAGCAAATCTCATTTCAGAAGAAATAGTTAAGAAATTACATCTAGAAACTAAATTACACCCTAAACCATATCCACTTGGATGGCTATGTGATAATGCACATTTGCAAGTTACAAAACAATGTAGACTTAGGTTTGGAATTACTTCTGGATTTGTTGATGAAGTAGATATAGATGTGGTCCCATTGGATATTTGTGGTATTTTGTTGGGTATTCCATATCTTTACGATAGGAAGGATATCTTTTACAATGAAGATAACAGGTATCAGCTCACTAAAGATGGTATTGAATACATTGTTCATGCACATCTCATGAAAACTAATATTTCTTTATTTTCTACAAATCAAATGAAGAGGTTGGTAAATGCAAGTAAGAACTATGTTCTTATGATAGTTAAAGCTAAAGATGTTGAACAAACTGAATGTTTTAAAGGTTGTGATCCAAAACTTAAAAAGGACTTGATTAAAGTGGTCTCTGATTATGATACTTTGTTTCAAGAACTTGAAGGGTTACCTCCTAAAACATAAATTCAACATGAGATTCATTTACAACACGATGCACCTCTTCCTAATATAGGTATGTACAGGTCTTCCATAATTGAGAATGCAAAGATAAAGAAATAGGTTCAAGAATTGCTTGAGAGGGGGGACACTCAACCAAGTTCCTCACTGTGTGGTTCACCGATTGTTTTGGTGCTAAAGAAATATGGAAAATGGCATATGTGTGGTTATTACAGGGCATTGAACATAATCATAATTAAGAACGTGTATCATCTTCCTCGAATTGATGGTCTTTTGAATCATCTTAAGAATGCAATATTTTTCACTAAGTTAGACTTACGAAGTGGCTATCATCAAATCCATATTCATGATAATTATTTTTGGAAGACTACTTTAAAAACTAAACAGGGATTGTATGAATGGATGCTCATTCCCTTTGGGCTTTGTAACGCACCCGCAACATTTATGAGCATGATGAATGATGTGTTTAGGCCCTTCATTGATGACTTTGTCATAGTCTACTTAGATGATGTTTTTATTCTCAGTCGAACTTGGGAAGAGCATGTCAAGCATGTAAAACAAGTGTTGGATGTACTTGCAAGGGAAAAAATGTACTTAGAGATGTCCAAATCTGAGTTTGGAGAGACATCCTTAGTTTTTCTAGGTTACATTGTAGGGGGTGGTGAACTGAATATTGATCCCTCTAAAGTGGAGGTCATTGTAAATTACCCTAAGCCAAATAATGTAACTGATGTAATAAGATTTTTGGCAGCAACACAATACTAGAGGAAGTTCATTGTGAACTTCTCCTTCATGGTTTCTCCTTTACATGCTTTGACAAGCGTGAACAAAGTATTTTAGTGGGAAGGCAAGGAACAAAAAGCCTTCGATACACTGAAATAAAATATTAGCATAGCACCAATACTTGCACTATCGGATCTACAACAACCGTTTGAGATAGAAATTGATGTTAGTGGTTATGCAATTGCGGAAGTCTCAATGCAACATAAGAAACCAATATGCTATCATTCTGAAACCTTCTCTGAAATAATAATCAACTATCCTACTTATGATAAAAGTTTTATGCATTAGTACAAAGTGTAAGGAAGTGAAAACATTACCAAATGGGTAAAGAAACAATCACACATATTGATCATCAACCAATACAATATCTACAATCACAAACTAAGCTACAATAATCATGGCATTTTAGGTAGATGGGTTTTTTACAACAATTTCATTTGGTTATTAAGTATAAGAAAGGATTTCAAAACAAAGTTGCAGATATGTTATCTAGACCTCTAGAAAATGCTTCTATTGTCATTCAACAAAGTCCTTCAGTACATTCAAGTTATGTTGAACAATATGCTAAGGATGGAGACTTTAAGGAAGTATATGAATAACTAAGGTATGGCTATCAGAATGAAGAATGTAATTATCACTTACATGACAAGTTGGTGTATCATCTTGGAAAAATTTGTATTCCACAAACTGAAAGAGTGCATGTGATAAGAGAAGCTCATACTTCCCTCATTTCATGACATTTTCGAGTAGGAAAAATTGTAGCACAATTAAAAAAGTTTTGTTATTTGCCTTGAATGAATGATACTGTGCCCAAATATGTAAAAGGATGTTTCATGTGTGCAACAAGTAAACCAAGTAACAAAAAGTTAGGCTTGTACACTCCACTTCTATCTCCTCCTTGTCCATGGGAAAGTTTCAATGGATTTTGTGGGAGTATTACCAATGCCTATAAAAGGACATAATTATCTATATATTGTTGTGTATAGATTTAGTAAAATGTGCATATTATGCCTTGTAAAAAGAAGATCACAACTGAGATGATTGCTCATTTGTTCTTTCAAAATGTATGGGTCCATTTTGGACTTCCTAATTCTATTATACCTGAACGATATTCCCGCTTTCTTGGGAAATCTCGGTCATCTTTATGGGAACTTATGGACACAAAGCTAAAGGAAAGCACAACATTTCATCCACAAACCGATGGAAAAACTGAAGTTGTCAACTAGACCGTTGTACATATTCTTCGAGGGTATTGTGCCAAGGATCCTAATATTTGGGATGAACAATTGCATTATGTTCAGCATGCCTATAACAGAGCCATACACTCTTCAACACATAAGTCTCCATTTGAGACATGTTTTGGGTATTTTCCAAAGTATCCTTTATACTTTTCTTTTGGGAAATATTTAGTGGAATATGGACAAGTTGATGCGGATAAAGCTTGAAAGTTTATTTAGAATATCTAGTTGATTCATCAAACAATGCAGGAACAGTTTGAATCAAGTAAGGCCAAGCATAAATAAAAGCATGACAATCATCGAATATATCATCATTTCCAAGTCAGTGATCAAGTATGGATTCATATCAACAAAGATCGACTCCAAGGTGAAGGTAGAAAGTTGAAACCTATCATGTATGGACCTTTTACAATTTTGGATAAAGTCGGTAATAATGCTTTCCAGTTAGAATTGACTCCTTACATGAAAACTTATTCCGTTGTTAATGTGGAAAACTTGAAACTGTGTGATCCTCCTATGATTATTGACCAATATGTACAGGTTCAAGTACCTTCGATGGACGATTTTTCTCCTGACTATCTCAATGAACTTCAAGAAGATCTTATACTTGATAAAAAGGTCAGGTCTTCACGAAGAGGTGAGATGGAATTTCTTTGTGTGGAGATGAAAGGAATGAATCCAAGAAAATCACATTGGCTAGAGACCAGAAGGGTGAGGGATTTCTACCCTCACCTATTTTCTAAATGATTTCATGCTTTTGATGGCCCAAAAGCTTCACAGTGGGAAGGTTTGATCCGGGAGGATCTCAAAGTTTGATTATAATTAAAGTATTCAAACAATCAACTAAATATTACACATGTAAATATCTCTTCAATATCTTTCTGTCAACGTTCGTTTCACGCAAAATAGCCTTTGGATGCGGAAGTTATCAGGTTTTTAAATTTCGGCGAAAGGCATAAAAAAGGGTACAATTGGTAAAAGAAATGGGCCAATGGCAGAGCACCACGTGGTCAAAATAGATGACTTAGCATATTATTTGCACCAACCAAGGTATTCCATGTGGCAGCCCTCTTGGTATTTTATTGTAAGTTTTTGTAAAATTTGGTGGAGAGCATAGGGATCAAACCCATGACCTCCCAACCACCAAAATAGCCATAGAGCCTGTGCTACCATAAGACCCGTCGGTGTTGCTTACATTGTACATGGTTCAATTATTTTTTAAATTGAAATAAATTTGTATTGGGAAAAATGGGGGATTGAGGGCTAAGTCCTCAACCCCATGGCCAATGTCTAGGCTACCCATATGAAGCCACGTCGTAACAGAGCCAAGCTCCAAGTCTTGGCCAACCATGAACTCATGTGCATGTAACCAAACAACAAATGATGGAGCCAATGACATGGAAATTCAAGTAACAGAACCAACGGAGGACAAGCCACCGCACAAAAATAGCCAAGCCATAACATAATGCACCAACGATTAATGCGGAGTCGATGGGTATGGATCCCACGACCTCCGTGATAGAATTGCAATGTGTTACCACTGGCATATGACTAGTCGATTGGCAGTGGTATGGTGGTTTATTTTTAAAATCAAAAACATGATTTTAGGCCCAAAAAAGGCGTCACGTGATTAGCAAAACCATGCCCATTGTTTGTTTAAAAACCCCACTTTTGAGCCACGGGAGGAAGTATAGAAACGCAGGTTTTTGCACAGACTTCAAGGCGAAGTACGAGAACAGTTCCCAAGTAGAGGTAGACCTACTAATGGGCACGGATCCTGAGGTGGGAAATCTGTACATGTTGTACATTTGTAGGTAGATTTTTCTTGATTTGCGTGCCAAAGGAGGCCTAAGGCAAACATAGTCGAGTTTATACTCATTTATCTCAAAATTTTGAGAGGATCACAGTGGTGTTGTCTATTTTTGTTGTTGATTGACAGAAAATAGAGGTGTTCCCAGAACTTGTGTATGTAATATTTTGAAGACTTAATAAGAGCGACCTTCCCATTAGAAGTGGCCCAGAGACGTAGCCTAGGAGGGGTGAACTTCATTATCAGTTCTTGTATTTCAATTTCATGGTTTGCATATTGTTTATTTGCTTATGTGTTAAAATTTCAGTTTTAAGCTTATTTATGAGTTTTTAACATACAAATTTTACATGTAATTTTTAATGGTTAAAAGGATCTTGAAATTTTAGGTCAGATACCAAATGTTATATAACCAACACATAACCAAGTCCCATAAATTGGTATAAAATAGCAAAAAGAAACTAGAATAAAGTAATTCACACCTTAATAATGAATATAAGAGCTGAATAGAAATCCTCTTTGAGGGAGGAACCTCCTTACACAATGTTCTAAGTACATAAGACAAGACAAGATACAATATGATGACTAAAATGCAAATATCTCCTTCCTATATATAAGATACAAAGGTGTACAATAACAACTAATAGGCCCACTAATAGACCCAAGACAACATCAATAATGTAATACACTGCAATATAGGGGGTAATGTGCCACACTATAGGGGAGAATGTTCCCAACATTTAGGGCTTAACATGTGTGCAGGATCAATAACAACAAAACACATCGTCACACTGAAACAATGGTGCAAGGACACCAATCAAAGGTATATCATATCAGCCTAGCATATAGGAAACCTTCTCCCTCTATCTACATTGCATTGGTCTAATATCTCGTTGATAACCATATGGTCCCCTTTATCAATTATGGTGTGCCATCAATGTCATAATAAAAAATAACATGTTCCCCCATAGATGTGCACACCATTACAACCCCTCTCATATTTTCATACCCGTGATGTTGAACCCCCATAAGTCTGAGGAATCTGATCACTCACCCAATTGTTGAAAAACAAATTGCATATCATCACCTTGAATTATGCTCCCAATACCCCTCAGTTTCCTCGGCACATGTTATTATTGTGATTCATTGATAACCTCGCATACCCTTCATGAGAAATATACCATATGCACTCCTCTTCATATCGTCGAACCTCGAGAAGACACTAACGAGGGCCCCTCACTCTAAAGACACCAATACCACTCAAGTTTTCATACTGCAACATTCTGCATGGAATTGATTCATGGGGAACACATATTCTTGTTTGCAAACAAAACCATCCCATCATCATTGAATTTATTCCCCTATTCACACAAAACCATGGGAATCCCGCCCATCCAAGTTGCTTCCCCAACCCACTCAAAACTGTGGGAACCCCACAAATCATTCTTTGTGTATAAGTGGTTCTCTGATACACTCAAACTGTGGGAACCCAATTACAGTATTATTTTGAAAAAATCCTTTGGTCACCATTGATTGGTGTATTAGAGTCCACCTAACCCTATCATTATTGGTTGTGTCACTAACCTTAAATCATCAATAATAATGTCCATGATAAATCCCTTCATCTGTAGTTTGTTTCCCTCCATCACACCTTGCATCACCATTTGAATAATGTTGTCGTTAGTTAATCGTCATTTTTTTACATCAATCAATTGAAGTCATGAGCCCCACTCTTATCAACCAATATTGTGTTAGGTCTATTAGTGTCCTATTTGGTTACAAAATGATCTTATTTTGTGAGATGAGACCCTCGTATTATCATACACTCCATCTCTTATCAACATAAAAACATCATATTCTGAGAGTTGTAGTATTTTTAGTCGCACCTTGGTTCCCTTCCCACCACTATAAAGGGTCACCTTGAACTAAGTAGGAGAGTCATTAGTGCTCCCTAACTTAGTGGTCTCCCCTATGCTCGACGTGCAAAGTCCCTCGCATCAGGGGGAGTCATATATTATGATTGTAGTAGTGTTCACATTTATGATTCATGGTAGTATCATAACCATTTCAATGAATTAACCCCAACAACTTCACCATTATTGAGGTCACCCACCCTAGTGGGATATTCATGGTCATCAGCAATTTCGCTTCCTTGGCACCAGTAACATTAATTCCAAGATTCATTACTAATACAAGGATCAAATCCACCTTCATCATTGCATCAATAGTATCAATAGTTGACCCCTTGGTCCCCTCTTCTTTGTAATATATTCTAACATATTTTCATGAGCATAGGTATACCTATCTCATTTGTATAAGACATCGTATGCTCTTTCTAGAATCAATAGTAATCACCAGCAACCTTCCTCTATAGGAAGGTATTTTCACCCACGAATGCTTAATAACTTATTAGAACATGGAGAGAAAAGAAATTTCGATGCATTATCAGCCCTACAGTACCCTCCGAACCTCATGCATCAAGGGGCATCAAGTAATGCTTAAATCTCGCATACATGTGTTGTTTAGGATAATATTGTAAAAAGGCATCATCAACGTAAAAAATGGAGCTCACCGAAGACATCCTTATCATATCTAGAAGACAAACTAATTCCCGAAATTCCAAAATGAGTCAAAATGAAAAAACGCATGACTAAAAGCACTAGAAACTTGCACTACTAGCACGACTAATATATACATGCATTTGCATGTACTAGTGTGAGATTTCTCTCCAAACCTGTACAATTGTTAAAACAATGAGATCACGTATTTATGCAGTACAATGAAGGATAAGAACGAATCTATTGGATATAAAATTTGAAGAGGGAATCCTCACATTATTGGGAGCATTAAATAGCCCCTCTCATGTACTTAGGAAACCAAATCAAAGGATGCAGTGTTCACATATGGATCTACATGTTTCTTAGACTCCATTTGGCCTATAAAAGGAATCCATGCGCATGAATTTTGTAGGAAGAAATCAGACCAAAGTTATGTTGTTGGAATTAAATTGAAATCTCCCCTTTCAATCTACTTCCTCCCTCATATTGGCATGTATAAATATCCCTTTCCCTATTCCCCTTAGAGGCAACCATTTCTCCAACATTCTATCAAAGTCATCTTGCAATTTTGAGGACAAAAAGGACCTACCTCAGGGATATTGTTGGCTTCCCTTGAAGCTTTCACCTCGTAGGTGACCATTTTGCAATAAAAACACAGTTTGGAACACTCTTGTTCCATCTTGTTTGGTTTATCTCTTATCCCTGTTATCAAAAATTCTCAATCAATGAAAACAAAGATTGTTTCCCTAGTTTACATGGGGAAAATATAGAACAAAAAGTCACAACGATGCATCCTTTTCCTAGATCATGGAACTACTTGAATGCAAAGCTTTCTTACCTCAATGATGAAGGTGATACTTTCCTTGTAATCCTCCTACGGTCAGTTGTACCTGCAAAAGAAGACGAAGAACAAGATACAATAGTTAAATCGACAAGACATTTCAAATACATATACTAATAGTCAAGGAGAGAAGTAACGAACAATCGATATTGACACAAAATGTTCATGGAAAAGGGGAACATGTTTGTATTAATAATATAATAGAATAAATACGCAACCAAATCCTTGACGTTGAAGCCCTGTTCTCATAATTCCTTTAACATCACTTTCACACACACTCTACAAGCTTTACAATCCTCACTCACAATGACATTCTTTGCCTCCTATACCAGTAGTAATTCCAACAAAATAAAGGTGCTCTCTTGGTTCTCTTACCTCTCTTTACCCATGAATGGAAACTTGTATATATAGGCCAAAGGAAGCCCAAAGGGGTTTAGATCTTTTCAAAGGAAGGTGAGGAATTATCCCTAGAGGCTAGGGGAACGAATGACACCTACTCCAAGCAGTTAGGATAAGCCTTCATGAGCAATTTCATCTAGAAGGTTCTCAAAATTTCCTTCTTTTACCTTTTTGACAATTTTGATGCTCCTTGTACATGGGAAAGATGCACCAACGCTCTTTGTCTTGACGAAACAAGTGTCATCGGTGCACTATGTCAGTAGGAAAGAGGTGCCAGGTAGGTCTGATGCCTTATGTCAGGAGGAAAGATGTGTCAAAACTCCTAGAACTTGGAAAAAAGATATTCAAAAGATATTTTGGCGGTATCACTTCAGGGGATTGAGCATAAAGACCAATTTTAGGTGTAACAGAATTCCCCCCAAAGTATGAAGCTAGAAGGATATGATAGGTGAAATGCTTTGTTGGATGTGATTTGGAATCAGTGGCAAAAGAGTGGCAAGTGAATACTTTTCATAAGACCAGTTACAAACTATCTTATTCAAATCATTTTTGTTGACCAATACACTACAAATCCATGTATAATGACAATGTCATGGCTACCAATAATACATTGTAGATCCATGATGGACAAGACTCAAATCGGGACATAGCTATGGAATATACACTATATATCTATGTCATCTTGACCCAAACTTGAGCATAGCCACTAGACATACAATGTTGATCTATGCAATGACTTAATAATTACTCCATCACAACCTGAAGATAGGCACATATTCAAGTGATTACCTAACCATTTAGGGTCTTCATTCCAATCCCAAATAGTATGATTCTATCCATGTGAATAGATGTCTTGATGTTGAACATGGAAGAAACCACTTGATTACCAGCCATTGATGTATACTTCTAACAAGTGCGAGGGAAATCACAATTAATGTCAATGATTCCCAAGGTACCCTAGTACATTCCTCTAAATGTGAATACATAATATGAATTCAAACAATCGGCGAAATCTCTCAATCAAAGTCAAATGATGAAATCCCACTGTCGAAAGCGAGGAAACCTTCCATTGAGGCATGCAGGCTTCAAGGTACTTGACTGGTTTCTAAGACTAATTCCCATATGATGAGATGATGTCTACGAGAATAGACTCGTCGAAGGAGGGCCATAATTTTTCCCCCATCATCGACACGAAACTTGAAAAAAAGGTGATTTTGAAGTGATCATGATATAGGAACAACCATTGGACTGACTCAAACATAACCGAATCAAAGGAAGGTAAAGTAACTACAGAGGTATACTCTATTAAAGACTCCCTTTGAACATCGAATGACACGACAAGTGACTTGACGGCATTGACTCGATCGAAGTAGAGATCAAACATAGTGCAAGGGTGGGGCCATGCATTCTTTGAATTGACTCAAATCAGTTAAATAACTCATGAAAGTGGATCTATTCGATGACAACATGAATACCCAAAAATTTTGTTTGTATTAAAATGTAAACAGGTGCCATGTTCAAAGGTGGACGAAGATGCCACTAATACAAATGAAATATATTCCCCATTTCCTTAATTTCCCCGTCACGATGGATGAGTACCTCTTTGATTTTCAACAACCTTGAAAAGGGTAACAAATGCTTGTTATAGCTCATCGAATAATGAGTCCATTCTCATATGTTTTATAAACCTGAGAAATGAGGGGTTCATTCCCAAAAAAGGGTTCTTCAATGTTTAATTTTACGATTCCGAAGAAGGTAAACTCACTCTTTGTTTCATATTTAAAGAGTCTGGAATGACTAAGAAGACTCCAATGTGGAATTTTTCATAGATTTAGTCCCCGAGGTCTAAAAAAAGTATAAACTGATACCTAGGAGAACTCTTCTAGTTGCGATGAACTAGAGTATACATTTTTCGTAAATGAGTCTAACCAGTCCAAAAAAGGGGTAAAATATCACTGAATAGATGACCTTTCAAGTATTTTTACAAGCATGAAAGAATCAAGTTCACTTAGCAATCTTTTTGTATTTAGGGAGCCTAAAAAGAGCTTAAATATGGCTCCACAGGGTTTTCCTTTTTCGTAATCCTTTTTAACGAGTCCAGAAAAGAGGTAAAAGCACACTCGATACCTTTTCACCAGATTTTTAACGAGCACGTCGAGGGTATAAAAGGCACTCAGTACTTTTTCAACTTAAGTTAGAGTGTGAAAAAAGACAAAAAGAAACTCGATCGCAACGAAAAATTCCCAATAATGCCCTGAAATCCTCAAAAACGACATTATAATATTTTCACCATGAAAACTATAGGAAAAACATAATGAAAACCCATAACATTTCAATATTCCACTAATTATTTTCAATTGAAAATAAAAAAACAATAAATAAATAGTTAAATAGTTAAAAAAAATAATCATTGTGTTTTTTACCATAGAGTTAGGGTGAAAATTGTGTTTAAGAGAGGAATTTGTGACGAAGATTCAAAGAGCTACATGCATTTGTTCATCGAATCGTCAACAACAAGTAAGAGATAACACCTTGCCCTTCCTTTTCACAGTTGAAAATTCGGTTTTTATCATGCTTTTTAACTATTTTGGGAGAGTTTTTTAAGGAGGGAGACGTGTGCAGGATGACCCTCTTCTCCCTTTTTGGAGGTGCGTCGATGCACTCCCCAAAAGGGGAAAGAACATCAGAGACACTCTGTCTCCTAGTAGAGATAGTGTCGTCGCTCTATTCCCTAAGGGAAAGGGCATCAGCAGTCGTGGCTCTCCCAAAAATATTTTTTAGGCATGAAACTCAAGTTTTGCTTAAATTAATGGAATATAATGGTTGCCTTGTGGATATGCCATAGGTGTTTGATTCACAAAATGGTTATTTGGAAGGAGAGTGAACGCAAGCTAGATGATTCCCAAGCAATAAATGGCCCAATGACCGTGAGAGACCTAAGTGAGTGTGGACTCCTAAAATACTTTAGGGTTCCATGGATGAGAGTCCATGTGCATTTGTTGGATCATCTTATATGAATGTGGGACCCGGATCATCAATATTTCCAAGTTGGGACCCATGTTCTGATGATATATGTCCAAGACATCTACTTGTTGACCATACTATCCCAAAGAGGTAGTATGGTATCACTTAGAGGTCCTAGGGGAGGAGACATGTTCGTTGATGACCTTATAGATGAGTACAGTGTAGTCTGGACAAGTTCCCAAGGGGACAAGATATCGATTAAACAAATCATGGAACGACCATTGAGGAATGTTGACTTCACTATAGAGAAGGTAGCGGGTAGTAGAGATTCTCACCAAACTACTCGAGTGCATATGATGTATGTGTTGGAATGCATGGCTCCAACCATATTTAGCTGGAGTGAGGGGCTATTAGTAAGCCTCAAAGTTCAGCTCACAAAGTTCCAACGAGGTGAGCTAAATCAGTTTGGATACAAGGTGGTGGTGGTATCATTCTTCCTAAAGAGGGTGCTCTTGTTACATCCACATGTTCCTGATCCAGATGGAAATTGGTAGCCACCCACCTATTCCACCGGTTCAAATCAATTGTTCATTGTGGCAGTTTCCTAGTTATTTTCTACGGTTTTTCGGGTCCTAAACTTTTGGGGCCATTTTAAGACCCTAAATGATATTTTTTGTCGATTCAGGTGGCCAAATCACTACCTTTGACATGCATTTGGACTCTTGAAAAATTTGTAAATCTCAGATATACCTTTCCAACGGGCTATCGAGCGCCCAAATCAGAGATCATATGCAAAAGTTATGACCCCGGGAAGTTGATTGTTCAACTTACCACCTTGGGGCTGCAAACTTTATGACGATTCATCTTCTAGGGTTACATTTTGGACTTTTGGGGTTCTCGCCCTCATTCTTATGAATAGGCCCCTTTGGCCTCATTTTGTATTCATATTTGCACGAACGAGTGTAGCAGTTACATCTCTTCTCAGATATAGCTACTACCATTCTAGCTATTGTATTACAGTATGTTCTATTTCCTCTATTTAATAGAATATGTGTTTACTGTATCCTTGTTATCTTTGCAAAATAATTTTGATTATGATTATGTATATGTTCTTTCATTTCTTTCACACATAAATCCGGATCAGTGGTATCAAAGAAATCTTCTCTTTGATTTTTTCTTGGCACATTTCCCCAACGAGGTCAGAGTATAGAGAGTTTGGTCTTGAACTAGTTTCACTTGATCACTCTCGCCATCCCAAACTACCTCCCATAGTGGAAAAAAAGAGAAAAGACAGAGCAGGAGATCCTATAAAGTCATTTCTCGAGGAATCCCTCGTGCGACAAAAGAACAAGGTGATGGATAGTTTCTCCCAAATCCTTATGCGAATGTCGACAATGGTGAATTCACTTTCAACGAGCAAGCATTTCAAATATGAAACCCCATTCAAGATACAAGTTAAATTTAATATTCCTTTATTTGAAGGAAAAATCGACATTGATGCCATAGATAATTGGTTGAATGTTCTAGAAGGGTATTTCTTTGTCAATAATTTTTTCGACAGGGAAAATATCACCTTTGCACTCCTTAGGGAAGTCCCCCATGTCCAAAATTGGTGGGGTACTTATTAGGAGTAAATATCATCATACGAGTCTGGAGTTCCTGAGACAAATCCCACTCGGGCCTCTTTTATAAATGTCATCATGGAACAGTATTACCCTATGGGAAACTATGATGATGAGTACACCAAATGGACCATTCTACATCAAGAAAGGGACCAAAGGGTGTTAGAGTACACCAACAACTTGGCATATCTTGCGCACAAAGTTGGGTATCAAGGACTCTAAGGGGCACCTGATTCTGAAATATCATAGTGGTCTACATCGGTACATCCGAACTGAGATGGAATTCCTCGACGTCTCTTCACTTCGATCTGCCTATCGGTTTGTTTTCAAAATCCAGGAGAAATTTTGAAAAAAGAACAAGTGAGACTCTGGAACTGTGAATCCACCACAGAAGAAAGGCAAGGGAAACCCTGGCCCGCAAAACATAAGACAATGAAAGGACAACCAGTCCCCGCCACAAGCAAAGAAGGGGAATGGAAATAAAAAGAAGGACACTGGGAAGTGGTGTGAATTTCATAAAATCCCTTGGCACAACACTCATGAATGTCGCTCAAAGTAGTCATTGGTGGACAAGATCAAATCTTGTCCACAATTACGTCTGAAGGAGAACATAAGATCACAAAGCCCTCCACACCCTCTGCACAAGGTGTCTCTACTCATCAGACACAAGAAGAAAAAAGAGCCATTGTTTCCTCATCTATCCTAGTACCTCTATGATGCAAGGCCACACATTCAAGGTGCTCATCCAGAAACAAATCATCCATACAGCAATTACAGTCCTCTTGGGGTATCAAAGAAAGGTAGCCTCTTCACTACAGCAAATGTCACACCAGGAGATCATCTCAACACACAATTCGAGATATGATACGAGAATTGACGCAATGGAGACTATTTCTCCCTAAGGAGGGAGGATTTCTCTAGATGGAGATCGATGGCCACCCACCTATTCCACTAGTTGAAAACAATTGTTCATTGTGGCAATTTCCTAGTTATTTTTCTACGGTTTTTCAGTCCTAAACTTCTGGGGTCGTTTTGAGGCCCGCAACAATGTTTTTTGGCGATTCGGGTGGCCAAATGTTTGCCTTCAACATGCATGTGGACATAGATGAAAGTTTTAAAGCTCAAATAAACCTTTCCAATGGGCTATCGAGCACCCAAATTGGAGATCTTATGTAAACATTATGACCCCGGGAAGTTGATTGTTCAACTTACCACCTTGGGGCCCCAAACTTTATGACGGTTCATCTTCTAGGGTTATGTTTTGGAATTTTGGGGTTCTCACCCTCATTCTTATTAAATAGGCCCCTTTGGCCTCATTTTTCATTCAACTTTACACGGATGAGCGTAGCAGTCACATCTCTTCTCAGAGATAGCTACCACCATTCTAGCTTTTGTGTTACAGTTTGTTTTATTTCCACCATTTAATAGAATATGTGTTTATTGTTTCTATATTATCTTTGCAAAATGTCTATGATTATGATTCGGTATCTATTATTTCATTTCATTCACACATAAATCTAGATCAATGCCTCTCAACAGATTGGAGCCTGAGGATCCACAAATGTTGTAGTGGTTCCAGGATATGGCTCGTCACGGAGGTGGTGGAGGGCCCACCATGAGACCTACGTCATTTTGTCTTTTTCCATTGGTTACAAGGCCAATTGTTGATCGTTGAGGACTACACATATGCAGGGACTGACTTCAAGGGTGACCCTAACCTTCTTTTTTCTGAGGGCGAGCAGTGTAATGACTGAGGTAATAAGGATGCTACCACATTGTGTGTTTTTTTATATCATATCTCATTTTTTTTGTATTTTTGGATATACTAAGACATATCCTACAATTTTGCAGACATAGGTTCAGCGGGACCTATGGGAGGATTTCCTATCAAAAGGTGAGGGGTGATCAAATATATAGCTATTAGGAACACAGAGGCAGAGGAGGACCTTCAAGAAATTGAAGACAACCTCCAGAGGCTGACTATGGGGGTTCCTGATATTTCTATTAACAACCTTCCTAGGCGTTATCAGCACTATACCGCAGGAGTGTCAGGCTGTTTTGGGAGGCTACTCCACAGACTAGCTCAGTTTGTTATGTTTTGTCATGAGCACGAGTATTAGTCTAGTATGACTCCTATTTTTGTATTTTATATATACTAAAAGCTTTGAAGCTTCATATTTTGACCTCTTGATGTATTAGAAACTTGATGGTTCTAAATTTTGGTTACACCAGAAGCTTAAGGCTCCAATTTTTTTCTCAGTATTGGTTATATATAAAACACTCTTTTTACAGATATGTGTGTGTATGTGATGTGTTATGTGCATGAATGGCTACCTATATGTGTTTGCATTTATAATCTTTTATGTGTGATCAAAAATTAAAAATGAACATTTAGACATGAGCTAAATACCAATCCAAAACATAGTTTTCTAATGAATTAGCTATTGTGTTTAAATGTATTGGGATGTGATGGTAGGATACACACTCAAAATACCTTTCTAAAAGTCGAACTATCCAGAACATACAAAGAAGTAAGGGGTAACGGATAGTGTAGACCCGGTTCAATTGATGCACAACTAACTCTGAATCTAGATAAACCCTAATATGACTGACATCACTAGTTAAATATTCAGTTAACAAACCAATGACTACATGATATTCTGCAAGATTGTTTGTAGCGGGACCCAAACAAGTTCCACCCGAGCTTACCAAATCGTCACTATGGGAATACAATAACCAAGCCACAGATGCAAGATTCATATTATAACGGCTAGTGCCATCTGCAAAGTGAGAGTAAGTGGTAATGTATCCATTTAAACACGACACTATATAAGCAGGCTTACCTAAGACACAACTTACATTCACAACAAATTAACAATCCAAACTACATACAATACTCTATAAACAATATGTACGAAGTACCTATGCTAGATGACCTAGGGATAGTACTTCTTGAGGTAAAGCCCATTTCAAGGCTCACCTAGTGGTATTCCATCATAGTCTATCAGATCGTAAGATCCTTCTTATAAAATCTCACTGACAATGTAAGGCCCATTCCACATGGATTCAAACTCACCACCTCCCAATTTATCATGTTTATGGTCATATATCAGGACCAGATCAACTTCGTTGAAAATATGAGGTTGAATGGATCAATTCTATTGAGCTTTAATCCGTCATTTATGTACCTCATTATCTAAGGTAGCATCTCGACGAGTCTATTCAAGCTTATTCTAGTACAAGAATCATTATTCCTCTAAAGTGGTATTGGGTAATAGTTCTATAGTGAGTTTCAGAGAAGGAATTTCACATTCGATCAGGAGAGTAGCTTCTATCCCATACACCAATTGAAATGGGGTGAATCTAGTCTATGTGTTAATGGTAGTCCTATAATCCCATAATGCGAAAAACAATTGCAAATTCTAACTTGACTCAGCTTGTCCTACCATCCGTTGAAGCATAGTTTTCAACACCTTGTTGATGGCTTCAACCTGGCCATTGGCCTGCAGGTAGTAGAGTGTAGAGTTATCATGAAGAAAACATAGTTTGGCACTTAGTTTGGACATCATTTGGTTTTGAAAATGTGAACGATGATTGGTCACAATGGCTTCAGGGACTTCAAACCTAGAAATTATGTGATTGAAGAGAAATAGGGCGGCAGTTTTTCCATTTTATGCATATGTAGGCATTGCCTCAGCCCATTTTGTAAAGTAGTCCATAGCTATGATGATGTAACCATGCCCCACAGATGAGGTAGGCTTACAATGCATTAAATCAATTCCCCATTTTGCAAAAGGGCCGACAAATATGATTGGATGTAAAAGAGCAGGCTGGGTGTGCTTTTTGGATGGAAAAAGCTGGAAGGGTGGGCATTTTTTCACGGCCTCCATGAAATATTTGAATATTGAGGGCCAAAAGTTCCTAGCACGTAAAATTTTATGGCCAGTATCCATCCCAAAGAGATGATCATGACATTCTCCAGATTGACAGTCATTCAATACTATTTCAACCTCTTCATGAGTTAAGCAACGCCGCAAAATTACATCAATGCCACAATGATACAATGTATCATTGACAATAAGGTAGTAATTGGCATGACGACAAATATGACGATGTTCATCATGGGTTGAATTAGGTTGAAAATGTTGAGACTGGAGATATGTAATCAAATATCCATACCAGGGGTCAGACGTATTAATGAGGAACAGGGATTCATGGGGTACCAAATCCAAGGGCTGTGTATCCTCAATAAAACAGAGATATCACACATAAGCTCTGTGAAGATAAGGGACTTCTTTGAACTAGATTTCGCAAACTCTAACTTTGTTTCTTGGAGAATAACAATCCAGTGAGAGTATTTTCCCCCAAGCACTTGACGAGTGAAGATGTAATACATGGGGTTAGAATCTACGTACACAATAGTTGTGTGGAGAAAAATGTAGTGACAAAAAATTTGGACCGCAATGACCATGGCCAGAGATAACTTCTCAACATGCGAATAACAGGTTTCAAAGTCAAGGATACTCTTATTTAGGTAATAAATCACATGTTCTTGGTCATGTGCATCTGTTTGAGGGTAATAAATGCACGTTGTGAAAAGTCATCCCAAACAAAGCATGTATCCATTTTTAACAAACGCATAAAACCATATGTCTTCTCGGCGTAGTTACAAACAAAATGATGCAGAAATTTTGCCTTCCCTTGCAAAATTTGAAGTTCGGTAACGTTGGTAGGTGATGGTAGGGCCAAGATGGCTTCAATATTTAGTGGGTCTATACAAATGCCATGCTTGGAAATGATGAAGCCAAGCAGTTTGCTAATCTTAACACAAAAAACACATTTGTGTGGATTCAACCAAATGTTGTAATGGTAAAACCTGAGAAAAATGGCTCTCAAATGGTCAACATGGTTCTCTCGATGACACAAATAGGAAGGTAAGTCACCAAGGTATGGTTCCACTATATGTTTGATTTCATGGAAAGCATAAGACATGGCACGCTAAAAGGTAGCACCAAAAAAAATTAGGCAAAAAGGAAACTTTCTATAAGCAAAGGTCCCCCATGGGAAAATGAAGGTCATTTTATGTTGATTAGAAGGGAGTAATTCTATCTGATTATAGCCAAAGAATCCATCCATGAATTAAAAGATCATGCTCCCAATGCAGTTATCGATTATTTGATCGATATAAGGAGTACGAAAATTATCCTTGGGACAAGACCTATTGAGATATCATAAATCGATATCGTTTCTTGATTTTTGTTCACGGGAACAATATTAGAAACCCATTATGTCAATGGCACAGGGTAAATGAACCCAGCCTTAAGAAGATTTTCAACTTCTTCCTTAATGTCCGTTGCTTTCTATGGATGTACTTGACATAACTTTTGACGGGAAGGTTTGGCCTCAGGGTAAGTCCTGATCTCATGAACGATGATCGAAGGATCTATCCCTGCCATTTCTTCATATGTCCAAGAAAAAATGTCTCTAAATTCCCTAAAAAGGGATGTATAAGACCTAAGTTATAAAGGAGAAAAAGTCTGGCCCAAGTGAATATTCTCTACAACTCTAGGTTTTATTGATATGTCGACCAGAACAGTCTTAGTAATATTACTCAAATTACCCTCGAACTCAACAGTGTGAATGAGTACTGGCGACTGAGGTGTAGTTACAATATCAGATGAAACCAGTGTTTCAAAGTGATCTTCTACCATTTGGTAACTAGGAAGGAAACAGGATCGATGATGATGGTCTTTCCAAGGCATCTCATCTAAAGACATGAATTCCATGATGGATTTATCTTATAGAAGACAGCACAGAAGATAATCGAGAGATGGGAGGGGGATTTAACCAATATGGCAGGTGATAAGGGTTGGAGGCCACCAAAATATGATCATTAATGGTGAGGTCATTGGTGGACTGGATAGCATAGTAAGTCTATTCAAAAAACTGAAATGTGTCGAATCAACAATTGATTCCCATTTATCCAAAGTTTCATGACAATGAGAGGAGATCATGTTCACATACGCAACCTATGAAGGGGAGCGGCGGGGCTTAACGGAAAGAGTCCCATAAGTGAGGAATATTTGAGAAGACCTGCCCCTATGTTCTGATACTGTGTATCTGAAGAAGCCAAGAGCGGAACATTGTCAGTTCAATATGGAAATTGTTGGTAGGAGGGGGGTGGAAACTATAGGATTAACCATTGAAGAGTTATCATCTTTCTTTTCTAGGAGAGGGTCATAATTTTGGGATCTCGTGGTAAGACTAACTGATTCACTAGAAATCATTTTAACCTCATCTATAGAATATGAAGAAGACTCATACAAGGATTGATGGTCAATCAATTTTTGTTAGGTAGGGAAAGGATCCCTCAAGAATTCCAGGGTGGGATTGTTTTTTAAAAACTTGCTGACCTCTTCACATTGAGGTCATTCTTTGGTGAAGAGGTCAGCTCCACATATGAGGCATGGAAATTTTTCCTTTCTCTTATTCTTGGATTTGACATCTATGTTTTGTGTTTTATTACTCTCATGTTGGTTTTCAAAATTCTTTGATTTATTATTTCCTTTATTATTATTTCCCAAAGATTTTGAGGATTGAATGGAATTTACCTCAGTAGAGGCAACAATAGTAGAATTGGTATAGATATTTGTGACGGTCTGGATAGTAGATGGGTTTTTCTTTTTGGGGATTTAGCCGTTGACTATGTATGAACAAAACCAAGTGCACCATCGGCTGGTGATTCTGTTGAAGGTCTTCAAGGGTCTGAAGAGTTAGCTGGAATATTTCACCTCCTGCGGACAGCAAGGTGTTCCACCGGTCTGAATGGTTCAGATCCAAAACAAATAGAGGACAGAGGTTGAAGACTCTCCCGAGACGCTGTAGATATCTGGAATACAAGGATTTGACAGTTCACCTATGTACCTGCAAAAAATCTCAACATGAAACGAATCAAAGCAACCAGAATATGATCTACTAATCTATGCTAGTGACTAAGGAATCTAGCAACATATATATGTGAAATCACAACAACAACATCATATGTGGGATAGAAATCAACTTGCATTAGAAATATGAAGAAGTCTACAACCAAGCCTTAGTGTTGACATGCATCTCCATGAAACCAACTCTTCATCCCCAAAAGCTCTGACTCTAGCTCTCTATGCTCTCTCCAAATGATCTTGGGCCAAGAATCAATCCAACAGCATAACAATACCTTCAATGTTCTCCCTCAACCATGGCTATGAGCTCATATTTATAGGGCTTTAATGGATAGAGATGGTTGAGAAATTAGTGGGTGAGGTGGCCTCTAATATCATAGGATGAGGGACCTCAAGCTCAACCAACCCACAACAGTAGGGATAAGGCAGTACACGAGGCTTATCATATAGAAGCCTCGAGAAACTTATCTTTTTCCCTTTTTACCGAGGGTGCCGTGCTTCTCCTTCTATGATAGAGCGGTTCTGGTAATAACCACCTATGGACCAAGGTAAATGGGCAGTGGCGCCACTTGTGGACAACCAATGAAAGGCGGTATGAGCAAGGGTACTGCTCCTGGATGAAGGGGCATGCACAGTGCTAGGAATTTGTATGACAGATTGATGAAAAACCATTTAGTTTCCACTCCAGAAGTTGGGATTTAGGGCAAGTAGGTATGTCAAATGTCTTATCACATGATGGTGATAGGATTTTGGTATAACAGGATGCCCCCCAAAGCATGAGTCTTAGAGTGATACGATAAACAAGAGCTTTGAGAAGAAGTCGTCACCAGGAGATGAAAATGTCAGCTCGATCAGAGTATGCAGTCAAGTAGGAATCTATAGTACATTAGTATGTTGACTCATAGACACAAGTAACCAAACTCATAGCTGCAGACCAATACAAGGTAGATCCATGAGTGGAATAAACAAGCATGGCTACTAGAATACAGTGTAGATCCATGTGATAGAGGACTCAAACTAGGACATAGCTACCAGACATACAACGTAGATCTATGTCATACAGACGCAAATTTATAGCCATGACCATACAAATGTGGATCCATGCTAGATATACAAAACTCCATCGCAACCTGGGGAAAAATCAATGAGCGCTTTTAAACAAATGCCCAAGGTCTTCGTCTTGTCTTCCACAAAGTACGATTCTATCCATGTGATTACAATGATATGAAGTCAAACATGGTAGAAACCACTTGATTACCGACCAATGATGTGAACCGTTAACGAGTGCGAGGGAGATCACCATTAATTTCAATGATTCCCAAGGTACCCTAGTACAATCTACTGAGTGCGAATAGATGTCCTGATGTCGAACACCCAGTCGATTCTATCGATCAAAAGGTCAATGATGTGAACCTATGTCGAGAGCGAGAGAATCTGTCATTAAGGCATACATATCTCAAGGTACTAAATATTGTTTTTAAGACTATTTCTCGGATGATGAGCTAATGTCGACGGGAATAGTCTCATCGAAGGAGGGCCATGATGAGTCCCACATCGACGACACGAAACTTGGAACATAGTTCTGGAATTATGTGTATGTAGTAACCATAAGACTGACTCAAAGATACTGACACAAAGACTGTGTGGACTGTAGAGGTGACACTTCTTCAGATCCCCTTTAAACATCGAGCGGCACGACAAAATGACTTGACAGCATGACTAGATAGGATAGACACACAATGCGACAGTGGACAATGCATTTTTTTGAAAGACTCAAAGGAGTGACATGACTCATGAAAGTGGATCGTCACGGAGATCAGCTGAATACCCAATTGACTGACATGATTGTGCAGACAAGTGCCATGTTCAAATGTAATGACAACCAACTGCCATTATTTACAAAATGATTCCCTTCCCATTTCCCCCATCATGATCAATGAGTGCCTCTTTTTAGTTTTACGAGTTCAAAGAGGGTAGCAAAGACTTGATATAGCTTGTCGGAAGACAAGTCCAGACTCATATGTTTTACGAACCTGAGAGAGGAGGAGTTCGATCCCAAAACAGGTCTCTTAATGTTTAATTTAACAAGTCCACTGAAAGAAAACTCGGTATCGTTCATCTTTAGAGAGTCTAAATGAATACGAAAGAAGAATCCAAAGGTGTCCTTTTTCATATGATTTAGTCTCTAAGGTCCGAAAAAACTATAAAATCATACCTTATAGAACTCTTCCAGTCATGATTGGTTGGAGTGTTCCTTTTTCATAAATAGTCCTATCTGAACTAAAAAAGAGATAACCTACCATCAAAAGGGTGACTCTTCAAATACTTTAACGAGCGTGAAGAAGACAAGATCACTCAACGATCTTTTCGTATTTAGGGAGCCTGAAAAGATTTTAAAGAGAACTCCATTAACCTTTTTCATGTTTGAATCCAGAGCATGAAAAAGTAATAAACTAAGCTCAAACCACTTTTCGTGTTTTAACCAGAGCACGAAAAATGAAAAGTAAGCTCAACACCATCTTACTGTTTTTAACGAGCTCGAAGATTGGTTGAAAGAATGCTCAGGGATTGGTTTCATTTTTACGCAAGCTTGAAACCAATGGGTAAACTATGCTTGAAAAATCCCATTAACATGCTATACAGAGGTTGGAATCTTTCCCCCAGCATGATTGCTAGTGAAGCTTACCCCTAGCATGGTTGCTAGCAGCTCGACATGCCCCCAAGCTTCGTTTCATCTGACAATTCTTCTTCCATACCCAACCTAAAAACCTGGTTACTAATGTGAAAATGTTCACCAGGGGGGTATGAAGAATGAGAATCGGGCAGGAGAAGGTTCAAGTTATAACACTAAAGGGAAGACTCGACTCAAGGGAAGGGGATCTGTTTCATTTTTATACAAGCTTGAAATAGAAAGTAACTATGCTTGGAACATGATTTCATTTTTATGCAATCTTGAAACCAAAAGGTAAACTATGCTTAAGGAAACCTACTTCATTTTTTAATGAGCTTGAAATAGAATGGGAACTTTGCTCAGGAATGGTTTCATTTTTATGCAAGCTTGAAACCAAAAGGTAAACTATGCTAGAGGAGATCCATTTCATTTTTTAACAAGCTTGACATAGAATGGGAACTTTGCTAAGAACATGGTTTCATTTTTATGCAAGCTTGAAACCAAAAGTGTAAACTATGCTTAAGGAGTGGTTTTATTTTTTAACGAGATTGAAACCATAGGGTAAACTATGCTCTAAAACCTGCTCCTATCCAACATGATATCTAGAGGCTGGTAAGTTTCCCCCATTTCATAAAGGCTAGTAGCTTAGCTCCATTATGATGTCCATAGACTAGAGCCATGCCCCCCATTTTACCTATGATGGGAAGAAGCTAACTAGAAGAAGGGGAAGGAACCACAAGAACATGCGGCACATTCAGGGCAATCTAATTACTAGGAGTAATGCAATGGTTAGGTGTAACAAAGGAAAGCTGATCAATGGTCACAATCTTCCCATCATGGGGAAAATGCATAAATCTAAAGAGTGTGGACACAACAGCCTTCATGGCATAAACATAATCATGTCCAAGGAGAAGATTGAAATCTAAAGGACCTTGGACCACCATAACATCAATACAGATAGTTTTCCCTCCTAATGTAATAGGAAAATAAGGAAGGGTCCCTAAAGGTGCAGTAGGCCTACGATTAAAAGCCAATATCTGATCGGTGGCTGGCACAAGCTAAGGAGAACCTAAAGCTTGCCAAGCAACTGAGGATAGAATGCTAACAGAAGCCCCTTCGTCAACAATAGTGCGAAGTATTCACCTAGTAGTAATATTCACAACTATCTAGAAAGGAACACTTGAATGAATGCGAGACTCTGTTAGGTTACTCCAGTCAAAGGAAATAACCTCACTACTCAGAGAGGGTTCTGTCGAAACAGACAAAATTTCCTCTTTTCGAGAACAATCAGAACAAAGCATAACAACTTCAGTAGGTTTTAGTTCATTCTATACTGGAAGAGAAGAACAAGACGAAGATTTGGTCAAAGAGACTACTTCAGTCTTAACACTCTCTGATGAATGAGTGGGATCAGGTAGAAATGACACTGACTTGACCACTTTAACTTCACTCTCCAAAGGAAGAGTGGGATCAACCACAGATAAATACGAATCGACCACTTGGTCAACCAGTGGGGGATCGAGGGATAACTTACTATCACTTGTTGGAATCACCTATTGATGATCAATAATATTTTCCAACCAACGTGAAGCTTCATGCATGCTTGGACAAAGAAAAGTACGATGCATAGCCTTGCATATCAAACAAGGATACAAGACTTTACCTTTACAACCTTTTACCAATGGGTCACTGGTTGAGGGAGTATCGTCAACATGATGATCAGAGGTTGATGACACAGACGGTTTGGACCTTTTAGATCACTCTTCTTGTACATGGGAGAGACCAGGACACTCCTTAAGAAGGTGGTCCCCCTTGCAAAGCTTACAAGGGAACTTGGGTTTTCCGGGTGTTCTCTTAGAACGAGCACCATCAAGAGCAGATGGTTGTTGCTTTTTCTCTTTCTTATCCTTCTTCTTCTTACTCTTCCCTTTCTTGTTCTTCTTATCCACATGACTACTAACCATAGAGCTTTGGTCAAGTGAAGAAGAAGAAAGAGATGAAGCCACAACCGGCGAAGAAGGAGCAGGATTAGGTTGAGGTTGATCCTCTCTTGGAGGAGAGGTGACATTTGAGACATTAGGTGTAACAGGAATTATCCGATTAAAAATCCAGACCAAAAATCCTATAGTTAATCCAGGAAGATTTAGAGTGGCAATAAAGGGAGGACCAATACCTTCACTTGGAGGGAACACAAAAGGTACACCTTGGAAAGGGACATCTTGAGTGGTAGTCCCAGATGAGGATGCCATCTCTAAACTCTCTAATAACCCCCTAACTACCACGCACAAGAAATTACTACTCAAACTAAAAGAAACAAGCAAACATGTGAAAGGAGTGGATAAGAGTTATGAATCTCACAGGACAGGCCAAAAGGATAACTCAGATGGTTTGAGGATTCCTAAAAGGGTCTCCTGATATACGCAAGGTACGAGGGAGCTCAAATCGATAGTAGTGCTGTCTAATGCATAACCGTACATAAGGGGCCTTCTGATATACAATCGAGTACGTGAAGTACCTTTCGATATACCTCAAGGGTACATGCGTAATAATCTCCCCGAATGTTGTTTTTGGTGTATGGCTCCAAACAAGATGACCAAAGGGATTTTTTCAAGCTCAAATATTTCTAGAGCTCAAAGATTAGTATATCATATTCCATGAAACCATCTATTCATCCCCAAAAGCTTCGATTCTATCTCTCTATGCTCTCTCCAAATGATCTTGGGCCAAGAATCAATCCAACAACATAACAATACCTTCAATGCTTGGGGAGTGATTTCGCATATATATGTTTAGCGTAAATATCTGGAATATAAGGTTGTTTAGCATAGGATTCCTACTTGAATATTTATGCTTGAGTTTCATTTTGAACATTGAAGGTATTGTTCACAAGGCTTGACAGTTCACTTGTGTACCTGCAAAAAAGCTCAACACGAAACGAATCAAAGCAACCAGAATATGATCTACTAATCTATGCTAGTGACTAAGGAATCTAGCAACATATATATGAGAAATCACAACAACAACATCATATATGGGACATAAATCAACTTGCATTAGAAATATGAAGAAGTTTACAACCAAGCCTTAGTGTTGACATGCATCTCCATGAAACCAGCTCTTCATCCCCAAAAGCTCTGACTCTAGCTCTCTATGCTCTCTCCAAATGATCTTGAGACAAGAATCAATCCAACAGCATAACAATACCTTCAATTTTCTCCCCTCAACCATTGCTATGAGCTCATATTTATAGGCCTTTAATGGATAGATATGGTTGAGAAATTAGTGGTTGAGGTGGCCTCTAATATCCTAGGATGAGACATGATTTAGCCTCGAGAAACTTCTATTTTTCCCTTTTTACCCAGGGTACCACACTTCTCCTTCTACAACAGAGTGGTTCTGGTAATAACCGCCTATGGACCAAGGGCAATGGGCGGTGGCACCACTTATGGAAAACCGATGAAAGGCGGTGCAAGCACGGGTACTGCTCCTGGATAAAGGGGCATGCGTGGTGTGGGGAATTTGTATGACAGATTGATGAAAGACCATTTAGTTTCCACTCCAAAAGTTGGGATTCAGGGCAAGTAGGTATGTCAAATGTCTTATCACATGATGATGACAGGATTTTGGTATAACATGAAGTAGGATAGGGAGCATGTGGGATCAAGCCATACAAAGTGCTTGAATGGGAATAAACCAAGTCTAGGTACCAAGCTCGGCTAATGGCTTGTTCTTCGGTGACAACACCTCTTATGGCAACATCCTGAGCAATGGGCGAAAGCAAGGACTTAGTGAACCAAACGACGAGTATTTGGTCGAGAATAGGTGCTTTAATCAATCTGTGTCATCATCTCCACTCATGTATGTGATCAGATACATGGGTGGAAATGGTTTGATGAAGTGAGGTTAAAAGATCTGTACACGTTTCGTACCAAATTGGGAGATGAAAATGTGTTCAAAATTCCTTTGCTAAGGTGTTAAAATCCCAAAAGGAGTGTTGAGACAATTTTGTATACCACTTGACGACAGTTTCGGTGAGATTCCTTTGAAACGATCTCAAATGGATAGAACCACCCTTTAGAGAGTTAGATGAACACCACAAATGATAGTTCATAATGTGTTTTTTGGGGTCCTCGCCATCTTTGCCGTCAAATTTAGGTACATCTGAAGGTAAGTTTACTGGAATAATGGGCCATGAAGGATCATGGTGAATAGGATCGTTGATCAAACGTAACAAATCTCACAGATCAAGTGTATCCAGAAAGGGAAGTTATTGATTGGGTTGTGAGTACTGGTAATATTGATAAGGCATCTGAGTACCAGTAGGTCCATAAGAGGATTGATAAATGGGTGTCGGTGATCCTCCAATAATGGGTTGGTTCTGTTGTGGTTGGCTTCCAAATGTTCCACCTGGTGCGCCCCCAGGCGGGCCTCCTGGTGGGGGTCCTCCAGGTGGTGGACCTCCAGGTAGTGGACCTTCGAGTGGGGGGCCTCTAGGTGGACCTCCATATGGTGGACCTCCAGATGGCGTACCTCCAAATGGGTGTTTAGGTGGAGGACCTCCGGGTGGGCCTCTGTACATGTTTGCAAATGGGATTTTGTATGTAGAGACATTCGACCAATTAGGTTTCCCCCATGCGGTATTAGGGTTTCCAAGATAATGGACGTTGGGGAAAACATTTCCCAAGGCAATGGGTTGGTAATTTTGGGTAGTCATTGCATGTTTATTTCCTGGGTAAAGTTACCCCCATGAAGGTAAATTAGACATCGGTTGAACCCATGATGGTTTTCCCAGTGAGGAAGAAGGAACAATCACACTTGTGGTCATGGAGGGTAGTCCAGCCATGGGATTCCCTAAAGCAACACTCTACCCAATATTTAAACTAGTTCTCATGGTCATGGTGACCACTTGTTCTGGGGATTCCCCCCCAGCAACAGGGTTCATAGGAGAACTAGGAAAAGTTGGGAGAGATTGAGTTGATATGGTAGGGATAGAAGGTTGGCTTAGATCGTAAGAAACTACACTTTGAACTGGTATTTTGGATACGGTAGAAGCGTAAGACTGAATAGGGGCATGGTATTCGGGAGTGGCTCTTTCTGAACAGTCGAGAAAATGAGAGAGACTTCTCTTTCTTATGATTTCCCCTCTCGTGCGTAAATTGGACACCATCTCATAGATAGGTATAAAATACTCATCATTTGATAATAATAATCTCATATTAGGCGGGGGTGGCATAAGATAAAGCAGTAGTTCCGTATTCAGAAATTGTCCGTCCCAAGGAAGTTTCCCAAAAAGGAGCAGTTGGACCAAATTTGAGGTCATCTGAGGGCGGGGAAAACACCCAATCTTGTGCACCAGAATGGTCTTCTGTAGGGAAATGAAATGTTGAATCATATGAAGGAATTAACTGTGCCAGTACCAGGGTAGAGGCAGACGGATTCTCCAAAGAAGAATACTCTTCTCCTTATTTGAAAATTGGAACACCCTCCATAAAAGGATCAGTTGTGACAGCGTGGTCCATGGTCACCCCTTGCCTTTCTTCCATGGTAGGAGGAAATTAAAGTGGTAAACCCTGTAATCTGCAAGATCTCCTCACATGTGGTTCAACCAGAATGATGGCTAAACACACTTACTCTAAAGGTTTTCTAGTCAAAAAAGTCACACACAAATAATTCTACGCAAGCTAAGGTCACAAGCAAACTTAAGTGATAAGAGGGGCTAAAAAATTCGGAACCTCACTAGGAATTTCAAGTTGTTACAAATCATCGTCCGTAAAATGTGACAAGGAGGATTGGGATTGTACCATTTCCTGAATACCTGATTACATGGATGACACATGGGTAGTAGCTCCCCAAGTGTTGTTCTCGGTGTATTGCTTCAATAAGACAGCCAAAAGGATTCTCTCGGTTGGTATCGGTTCCTGGAAGGGTATCTCAATATACACAAGGTATGTGGGAGCTCAAATCCGTGTTATCATTATCTAATGCACAACCATTCGAATGGGGCCTTCCAATATACTATAGAGTACATGAAGAACTTTTAGACATACATCGAGGGTACGTGAAAAGTCGTTCGATATACCAATTGGTGCATGAAAGAATGGCACGATCCCCAAGATTTACAGCGGGAAAAAAAAGATAGATCCTATGTTTGTAGACATTGGAACACATCTTCTAACCTATCACTCAAATTACTAAGAATTTTAACATAATCTACCGTTCAATTTTATCTTGATGGTTAGTGAATGTTTGTGGAATGTGAGGTAGTTGCAAGATTAAATTATCTAAATGCAATGCAATTTTACGTTTGATGAATTCTATCTAGAGTAAGGGGAGGTTCTTCCTTTTCAAATTATGAAATGAAAACACCATGTGATTCAAACAACTCACTCCTCAAACTTCAAATACTTTCAAACAAGCAAAAGTTCTAATGTTAATGCCCAAAAGATCTCTAATGTAAAAAGGAAAAGGCTCTTTACTGCATAAATTCCAATGCTTTTCTTAACCAAGCTTCAAAAATAAAATACTTCTAATCATTTAATCAAACCAAAAGAAAGCAATCAAACTTTTTCTTTTTTGTGTAATTTTGGACAAAGGAATGCAAAAAATCACACTATAAAAGTTCAAAAAACCATAATATTCTTCTTTTCTACAAATCTATAAAGAGATTTTAATGGATCAATAATACAAACCATACACCCAAGACTAAATTTCCACATATAACTACTCGATTTCAGAGATTTTACTTAGACAACTTTTCAAGATCTAAACTTAAAAAGTACATTCAGGCTAAACACACACACTATCAGATCTGTCAATGAGCAGAAAAGCATACTAAAAAAACCCAAACATAAGCAAAAATTTCAAAATAAATACCCTAGAGTTGGAGATGGCCTACCTCGGCACACTCTGTAGGGTGGAACCAGGGTGTCGTGCAGTAGCCAGTGCTTTTTTCTTCCCAGTGAACAGCGTCAGTGGTGCTCCTTGATTCTAGAAAGAAGGCATCAACGACGCTCCTTGACAGTGGGAAAAAAGCATCAAGGATAGTTTGGTGCTCTGTCAAATATACCCAGATGCGCCGGTGGATCTAGAAATTCAAAAGAAACAAATAAATTTTAAATAATCCATTGTAAATCAAACTAGAATTGTGGTAGTGTATACATGAACCAAAGACGGAAAATAGGGTTGAAATAAGATGGATTTCTCCCCTTAGATCCTTGAATGAGTGAGAGAAAAAACTTCATAATCTTGTAACCAAAGAAAAATCAAAACTCGTAGATCTTATTAGTTATTCCCCAGTATGGTCGCCAATTTTGTTATCAGAAATTCTCAATAAATGAGAACAAAGATTGTTTCCCTAGTTTACATGGGGAAAATCTAGAACAAAAAGTCACAACGATGCATCCTTTCCCTGGATCATGGAACTACTTGAATGTGAAGATTTATTACCTCAACAATGAAGGTGATCCTTTCCTTGTAATCCTTATGTGGTCAGTTGTACCTACAAACTAAGATGAAGAAAAAGATACAATAGTGAAAGCAACAAGACAATTCAAATATCTATACTAATAGTCAATGAAAAAAGTAACGAACAATCGATATTGACACAAAACATTCATGGAAAAGGGGAACATGTTTGTATTAATAATATAAGAGAAGAAAGCCACAGCCAAAGCCTTAATGTTGAAGCCTTGTTCTCACAATTCCTTTGACATCACTTTCACACACACTCTACAAGCTTTACAAGCCTCACTCACAACCACACTCTTTGCCTCCTATACCAGTAGTGATTCCAGTAGCATAAAGGTGCTCTCTTGGTTCTCTTACCTCTCTTTACCCATGAAGGGAAGCGTGTATATATATGCCAAAGGAAGCCCAAAGGGGTTGAGATATTTTGGGAGAAAGGTGAGGAATGATCCCTAGAGGCTAGGACCCTAAATGCCACCTACTCCAAGTAGTTTGTATAAGCCTCCATGAGGAATTTCATCTAGAAGGTTCTCGAAATATTATTTTTTTACCTTTTTGATAGTGATAACTCTCTTTGTACATGGAGAAGATTCACTGGCGCTCTTTTTTTTAAGGAAACAACTGTCATCGATGCACTATGTCAGTAGGCAAGAGGCATCAGGCAGGTCTGATGCCTATGTCAAGAGGCAAGATGAGTCAGACCTCCTAGAACTCAGGAAAAATCTCTTCAAAAGATGCTTTGGCCATATCACTTCAGGGGATAAAGCATAAAGACCAATTTTAGGTCTAACAACCCCTCTTTCAATTTAGTTTATTTCTTGTTCTTATTTTTGTTTTTATATGTAAACAAGAGTTTTCTTAGCCATTTGGGGTTTCTTGTTATTGAATTCTCAAACACAACATTGGGTCCTTGCTACAACCTCAAGAATAATCTCCCTATGGGAAGGTTTCCACCCTTGTGTCTATTTTTCCCACAACAGTTTCCCAAATTTCCTTTAGTATCGGTAGATAATAGAAGAAAAATAGCAAACCAATGTGAACCCTCGTAATGGAAGTAACATTTCCCCACCTTAGTAAGTTCTCTTACAAAACCCATTTCCCAATCAAGAGGTTGTTTCACACAAATAGGAGGTTTGAAAACTACCTAACCCTTCCCTGGTAGAAGAGAGATCTTACCAAAACATATACATGAATTCCATAGAGATTCATCTTCAAACCCAAAATCAAGTGCACAAGATGCCAAAAAATCCACCTACATAGTGTGAGGATACTTTAGTTTCTCGCTAGTAGGTCTCTTTAGATTCCATGCTCTAATAGTGACCCTACCTAATGAGTATAAAAACCACCTCTATGATGTACCACCCAAAATTCTCATGCAGTTTCTCATAACTACATGAATGTAGTTGATTTTGACTAGTCCCATTCTACCATGTCTACTCTTGAAGTTATTTAGTCTTGTCCTTCCCAAAAGAATGCACTTATATCAACAATAGGTTTCATATAGTCACATGACTCATGCCTTATGAACTTCTAATTAGACATCAATGAACCATGATTGTCTTCATCATTCACTTTCCAAACACCTACCATTATCAAGAATAGCATCATTCATTAATGCATTTCCATTAAAGATGCCTCTACTTATGTCATGTCAACAAATTGGAATAATATTGGATATATGGACCTCATCCTTTAAAAAATCACCCTATGTTCCTATGATGTTCATCCCTCGCAACCTTAAGTCCTTTAATACAATTTCTCTATTAATATATGGGGGGGGATGGTCCCCCTTGATGTTGAATTCATTAAGACTCAACTTGACTACAACATCCTCCTTGGTTGTATTTATATGTGTTCCAGAAAGTGGTTGACTCCTCAATATTCCACACTGATGTCTCTCCATAATGCGAAAGTTGTCACCCTTAACCAACTTACTTTCTTCAAGCCTCACCCCATCAAAAGACTTGATAATATCTTGCTCGCAATAGGATCAACGAAGATTCCATCTTTCAATAAGATAGGACTTGTAATCTATAAATAATCTTCATTTCCAAGGGCATACATAGGATCACCACAAATCATTTTTTCAGCAACCAACTTCTTCATGTGTATTATCTTCTCCTATGAAAATCAACCATCTTCCTCTACTTCCACATATACGTTATCATCTAATACCAAGATCCATCTTAAAGAAGGAACAATTCCCTCCCATCCTTCAATCATGCATGTGATGGAAGTTTCGTTACTCTTCCCCTCACTTGGAATCCAATGTCTAACTATTGGCATTTGGATATGGTACATAACACTTCCATACCCATAAATCACCCCAAAACAATATGCCCACATCAAATTCACACATGTTACTCCCACTAATGCCTCACCTTCTCAAATCCCATTGTAGGTTTCACCTATCCCAACGAAACCATCGATTAAATATGGTTCATCATAAGTGCATGTATATCAGGAAACCAAACCCGAAGATGCAACCTCACTTGATAAACCCCTTGCATGATTTCCTCATCCATGTGCATTATGTGACATCACAAGTCATCCCACTAACCTATACCTATCCCTTCCTGAGCTCAGGAACCTATTACCACCACCTGTGAGTGCTACTCTCATTTCAAACTCCTTAGTTGGGGATATTCTCTCTACTCCTCAAGTAGAGTCCCTCAAACCAAAGAAGAAATCACTACACACAAATTATGCATGCACCATGTGCTCACAAATTTGTCATTAGACCCACCATTGTCTAAACCTCTCTTTGTTCCAAGCTAGTTTCACTATTATTCACAAGTTCCCTACCCCCAACAATGAATTTAGGTATCCCCCATTGAGTCTATTAAAGTCAACTTTATTTTGGAAACAATTCATACACCTACCACTCAACCACGTTCAATATGTGAGAATAGTTTTCATTTATTACCCCTTGATATGGGTATAGTTCCCCCTGGACGAGTCACCCGTCACCTTTTCTCCTACTCACACATTGATCATATCATGCCCCATTTTACCATGTACACCTCATGGGTTGTTGACACACTTATCATTTAAATGTCCACTTTATAGGTGAACTGACTTGTCACGTACATGTTGACCTCATGGTGAATTTGGGGCCACAAGCTACTAAATCTACTAATTGAATTTTCCTTTGATTTACAATTATGTTTTTCTATAGATTTCAGCTAAACATTTACAACATAAATAATTATGTGTATTCTCACTCATAAAACATATATGAAATCTTTGCTATCTATTTCCATAAGAATGCATTATGTAATTCCATGAATTCAATTGCATAATTCATATGATGGTAGTAAATAATACAATCAGAAAGGAATATCATTCACTTATACACATATTGTACTCGTCTAAGAATATAGCTAACTGAATACAAACCAAGGACGTGCCTCCCAGTCATACGCTATGTCAATCCATATATTACTTTGATAGAGCCACCCTCAAGATAGGGCCACCAATCCACAAGAAAGTACAGAGCTTCCTGCTACCACTATTCCCATCCATTGTTCATAGTATGACTCCAATATATAGTACAGGGTTGAGTGTATTGGTGATGATGGTATGGTCATTGGTGGTTCAGACATGGCATCCCCAAAATGATGGTTCAATTAAGGGAGAATGATGGTGGTACGACGATGGTAGTACAGGTGACAGTGGTTCTGATCGCTGATATTTAATGTAACTATCACCCAAAATTGATTGTATCAGTCATGAAGGAATCTTGGAATAATGGGTTATTTCTCACAATTTATATGCATGGTTATGACTAGCCAAGTGGCGCCAAGGATAATAAGAACCACTTGGAACATATGAAGTTGGACACTTCTCCTCCTTTTATAAGGAGAGTTGGACAAGTGGCACCCTTAGGGTCAGACATCGTTCCCCTATAATCCTAAGCTTAGGATAATCACTCCCCCCCTTGTAGAATTATATCCCCCAATCTCTTCTTCGTCCTTCTTGGTCTGCAGTAGCCATGTATTATATTAATATAAAACGTACATTATTACATTATGGGATAAAAAATGTGGTGTTACATTCCCCTACCCCTTAATTTGTACATCGTACGCTATGCATCATAATCATTATATATATAGTTTAACATGTATTTAGACATGTGCAGTATCCCACTACACGAAATCCTTTAGTTCTCAAGTTTCTTCCTCAGGAACATTTTTCATAGTGTGCTGGTCCTTGTACTTTGGTATAGTTGTCGGATATCGCATCCACCTGTACCTATACCAATCATTAAGATGAAGTATGCATATTATAAACCTTCATAGGAGATAATCATAGAGTCCATATTAATTTTCCAATAAAAACATGTAAGAGCATATATTCATTTCTTTAAATAAGTATGGAAAACTCTTTCCAATACTTATCGCGTTGCATATTTATTTTCTTTCATGAGGTTTCCACAGGAAATAATTCAAGTCATTGTTGCTCTTGACACAGCCTCTATAGTTGTCCCAATCCATAGCACTCCTCCCCCATTAGCTTTCAAAACATAAGGAATGGGGCTCCCTTCTCTGACTAACATTCCCTCGAGCTCCCTTCTCTAAGTTAACAATCCCCTGGGTTTCTTACACTAATTCCCTTCTAGTTCTCCAGCATAGGCTAGCCAAGGAATCTCCATGCTATGACTCTAAATGTCATGAATTACTCGTAGAATACTAATTTATAGTTTCCTCTTCTTTGTAGTCACTCACTCTGCATAATCCAAGTCATGCCTAGGTGCAAACTGGGGACAACAGTTGACTAAATGAGTTGAGCTCTATTATGGTGGAAGCATATAAGAAGAACCAACAAAGTAGTAAACACACTAGGTCGATAAGAAATATACGCACGGACAATATGCAAGAATTCAAACCAAATTATTACCTCTGCTCCATGAAAGATAAAGGAATCATATTATCTATATTATATTAATGTACATGCTTATATAGGATGTTGAGATGCTTGGGTGACTACCTATTATGTTCAGTTATAAAATAAGTTATAATGGTTCAGAAGTTCAACCGTCGCAGAGCATGTTGGTATGTTGTATGTTGAGGTGGACCTGTCAAAGGCGAACCTATCGAGGCAGACTTGTTGAAGGCGAACCTATTGAGGCAGACCTGTCGAAGGCAAACCTATCAGCTACTAGTTGAATCATTTCTCCTTCCTTAAGAAACAATGGTCTCCACTGTTTATTCGTTCAGGAGAGGAAACTTGTTGGCTACTTCAGTAGCAGAGTACCATTTTCCCTGCGTGGGGAGTTGTCCAGCTTTAGCCACTTGAAAAAAGGGAATGGAATTCATCCTTGTATGGTGTATGCATCGTCCCACAATGGTGTCACAAAGAAGAGGTTACTAAACATCTGGATGGATGTCTTCGGTTTCTACTATCTGCAAGTTGTTCTGTTCCAACAATGGTGCATGGTATGGTCAAAGTAGATCTACATTGAAAACTGGATACAATGCATGCAGGAATGTTGAGCTGAAAATCGTTTTCTCCAATCTGTTCAAGGATACGGTATGGACCATATCGCAAAGGTTTCATATTTCTATATGGACCAGTGAAGCGCTCCTTTTTTAGATGTAACCAGACCTGATCCCCAATTTGGAATGAATGAGGAATATGATGCTTGTCATGTTGGGTCTTATCTTTTTCATTAGCTCATTGCAACATCTCGTGTGCTTGCTTCTGATTGTTGTATATTTGATCTCTGAGCTTCAATTATTTCTCCACTTCTCATCCTTCGAAGTCGGTGTCATTCGACTGTGTCGAGGAACTGATTAAGTCGATAGGTGCTAAGTTTTGAAATCCATAAGAAATCTCAAATGGACTCTTTCCTGTAAAGATGTGTTGAGGATGATTGTAGCTGTGATGTATGTATGGAAGGTTGTTGTCATCCCATGACGGCAATGCTTGGGGTTGTACATGCAAAGCAATTGTACGACTAAGGGATTTACAACTTTCATCTGTCCAATTGTTTGTGGATGTAAGGATGTCGACAAAGAGAGTCTTGTGTCGAGCCATTGCCAGAGAATTTTCCAAAAGGTGCTGACAAATATGGAATCTCTGTCGAAAATAATGGTCGTCGGGAGGCCATAATGTTTCCACACATGTTCAAAGAATAGTTGAGAAGTCTGTTGTGTTGTCATAGTCTTCTTGCATGGTATGAGTATATCCATCTTGGAAAATATGTCGACTACTACTTGTATCGTTTCATGTTGATGTTTGGTAGTAGGATATCCCAGTAAGTAGTCCATAGAAATAGATTCCCATGGTCGAATAGGAATTGGAAGGGTTGTGTACAGTCCTTGTCGTCGATTCGACGGTTTAGCAACGACACAAACCACACATGATCGAATGTACTTGTTGATGTCGGATTTAAGCGAAGGCCAATAGAAATACTTTTGGAGGATAACAAGTGTTTTTACGACTCCAAAATGTCCTGCAGTCTTGCTATAGTGTGCATCCCAAATGAGCTTCTGTCGATGCTCACCGGTCGGTACACAAAGCTGTCCAAGCTTGTATAGCAAGGTGTCCTTCAGGAAGTAGTCGGTAATTGACAACTTGTCAGTCTAAAGCTCTCGATAAATTACAAAGAAAACACAGTCTACTGAATACAATTGCGGCCAAGTAGTGGTGTCATAACCCTACATACTCATCACTGTAAACAGTGGAGTAGTGGATGGTCTGCTGAGACAATTGATTGCGGCATTGGATTTGCCTTTCTGATACTTAATTACCAACTAAAATTATTGTAGGTAATTAATCCACTTGAGTTTTTGAGTTGTCTGTAGTTTTGACTGGGACGGAGCAAGCTACAAAGCTTTATGGTTAGTGAGGATGACCGTTTTCTTGTTAAGAATGTAGTGTCTCCATTACTTGAGAGCTTGCACAATAGCGTACAGTAATTTTTCATACATTGAGTACCTTCTAACAATGTCGTTGTAAGTCTCAAAATGAAACATGACTGGGTGACCTGACTAAGTAATCACTGCATCGAGGTCATAGTCCGATGCATCCATCTCAATCTCAAAGGGCTGATGCAAATCAGGTAACACAAGTACTAGTGCAGTACAAATCTTGTTTTTGATTTGTTCAAAATCTTGTTGTTATGTCGGTGTCCATTTGAAGACAGTTTTCCCATTTCCTTCCGTTAACTGATTCAAAGGCCATGCGATGTGGCTGAAGCCAAGTATGAATCGTCGATATAAATTATTAGTTCATGAATGTTTTGAGGAATGGGCCAATCTTTGATGATCTGTACTTTTTCTGGGTCGACATGAATTCCTGCAAAGTCAATGACATACCCCAAATACTTGATGTTGGTCATCCCAAATGAGCATTTTTCCATGTTCAGATATAGTCGATGTTGTTGTAGAGTGTCGAAGTTGTTTGACATGTTCTTCCCATGATCGACTAAAAATTAAGATATCATTGAGATAGACAATGACACATTTACCAATGGTCGTATAAGGCCATCCATATATCTCATGAAGGTTGCAAGTGCACTGGTTAAGGTGAAAAGCATGACTAACCATTCAAACAACCTTCCTTGGTTTTGAAAGTTGTTTTCCATACATCAATGGAATCGATTGGAATCTAGTGGTATCCTGTATTGAGGTCAAATTTCGTAAAGAACTTAGCAACTTTCATATTGTCGATGAGTTCATCAATCCATGGAATAGGGTATATGTTCTTCACTGAAATTTTGTTGAGATCCTGATAGTTGATGCACATGCACCAATTCATGTCTTTCTTTGGAACTAAGACGACTGGACTTCCATAAGGAGAGGAGCTGGGGCAGATATGACCCTTGTCGATCAAATCCTGGATTTGTCTACATATCTCTTCATTTTCAATGCTTGGGGTTGTACAAGTTCAATGGAGTGTTTTACCTGACAATGCAGAGGTACTCCATTGGGTGCTTGAAATATGTTCTAGTATTCTTCAATAATGTTGTTGATCTATTGTTGTTGTTGTCGGGAGCTTCGTTGGTCGGTGAGTTTACTCGTTGCTGCAGTCTTCTTAGAATGTTGAGGCTTTATCATGATTAATGCAAACTTTTGAGCATGATTGATAAGATTATTTATTTGTTTGGTAGATAATGATAGCAATTGTTGATGTGGGTTGTCGCTCTAGTATGCCATACCATTGATTTCAGATTTTGACAATCACCTTCTGAGGCCATGACTGATATGTTGTTGATGTATTTGTAACTTCGGAATATATTCACTTGTATATATTATGTATTGTACCCCGATGTTTATTCCAGGAAGTATCTATAATGTAATTGAGTCATGTCATGCCCCGATGTTCTGATTGGGAGATTCAATAATGTAAACAAGTCATGTAAAGTCATTGAGGTTAACCCTCCATTGTAAGTCAGGGAAATAGTCCCCACAATTGTGTCAAGGTTAACCCTCCCTGTTGATTGGAGGGAAAAGTCCCCACAGTTGTGGGGCACTAGGGTTATTAGACTCTCCTAGAGATGTCGGCCCTAGTAAGTAATTGTTAAGTGAGGCCGACATGTTGAAGTGGACATTAATTGAACGAAAGAGTATAAATAGAGAGTGAGCCTCTCTATTTATCACATACACACTCACTCACTGGGGCGCATGAGTGAGAGCGGAGAAGCTCTCTCAAGTGAGAGAGAGAGAGAACAAGTTGTTGGAGATAATCTTTATGTTTTCAGGTTTTATTGCTGCCATTGGTGCTAATTCTATCTCTGAGGAATTTGCGGGGTTTTCTCCTTTATGGTTTCCTCGAGGAAAATTCTTTATGTCTCTTGTCTCTTGTGTTTATTGATGTGCATGTTATTCTCTTAGATAAGATCCTAAGATCATATTGCTTAAATGATAAAAATCTAACCTGGTATTAGAGCTAACCTAAGAAGAAGACACTATGCAGCTGCTGAATATAGGGCTTCTTAATTTTTGGGTCTCTCTCCATAATCCATCAAGAAAAGGATGCTAGGCTAACTCTCCATTGAAGGGCGCATCTTTCTGTCGAAGCGGATTTTGATTTCGGGCATTTTCAGTTTTTGGTGTGGGAAATTAGGGCTTTTTATAGAAGAGGAATTTTTGAGTGAGCCCAGCATAGGATTTCTCTCCTCATCAAAATCTAATTTTAGAGATCTGGGTCGATATCTTTGGTTGGGTGAAACTCAAGGAAAATCAAACCCTAGTTTGACCTCGGGCCTGAAAAAACCCTAAAATACTGAAACGGATAGTTTTGGTAAATTCGATATATCTCGATATTGGAGAAGGATTAGGTGGAAAAAATTTCACAGGTGAAAGATAAATTCCTGATGTACAATTTGTCCAAGTTTTAGCCCCAGATTTGCGATATTCCAAGAGATATGATTCCTCCAAGTTAGGGTTCGCCTCTCCCAGGATTCCCCCCCAAACAAGACATCTAGGCGGAATTGCTATATCTCGGGCTATGAAACTCCAAATGAAATTTCTCAAGCTGTTCCAGAAAGGGCACAGAATTTAATTTCTGTGGTAAAATTTTGAGACCATGAATATGAAACAGTGACATGTGGCAGTTCATACAACTTCACTATGATGAACAGTCCTAAAACAGGTCACCTTGGAAAAACGCTCATACGTCCCAATTGGTGAAACCAATTCTGATGAAACCTATGGTGTTAGAACAAGGACAGATGAGGTTAAATCAGTATGAAATTTTAGACATAGAGGGGCATTAATTTTGGAGATACCACAGAAACAGTATCAGGAATTTCTGCAGAAGAAATTGGTAAACTAGGGCGTCCTGTTCTGGGAACTTCCCTCCACTGTTTTCAAAAAAGGAGTACATTGGACATCTTGCCTTGAAGAGGTCTATCTTTCTATCCAATCAGATCTGAAAGATTCCAAGTTTTGAAAATTAGGGTTTCTCTAACAAACCCTAGATCAGCCAGCTCTGGAACCAAGATGGACATCTCAAATCAGTAAGATCTAATCTTTTGCTATTTACAGTTGAGGTTCTTGTTTCAAGATGACTGATCGCACCAGATTGATTACAAGATTGGTGAGGCTGACAACTTCCAAGCATGGAAGTATAGGATCTCACTAATTCTTAAAGGAAATGAATTGGACACCTACATAAGTAGAGAGGTTCCAATTCCAGAGGGAGATGAGGCTAAAAGCATTACACAAGAAGAACTTGGTCAAGGCCAAGAAGATCATTGTTGATTCAATAACGGATCACCTTATACTGCAAGTGTCCTCCCTAAAGACACTAAAAGAGATGTTTGATTCCTTAACCAAGTTATTTGAAGGGAAGAACATAAATTAGAAGATGACTTTGAGACAACAGTTGAAGAATGTGAAGATCCAGAATGCAGAGACCATACAGTCATACTTTACAAGGGTCTCTCAAATCAAAGAACAACTTGAAGCGGTAGAAGAAGAAGTGGAGAATGTCGAAGTTGTGATAACCACCTTGAATGACCTCCCAGGATCATGGGATTCATTGATTCAAGGAATGTGTGCCAGAAGGAAGTGATTACTTTCAATAGACTTAGGGAAGAGCACACACAAGAAGAAGCTCGACTCATAATAAGAGAAAAGAAGATGGGAGCAACTGAAGATCAAGATTTCACAATTCAAAGAAGATACCTCAAGCGATGAGGAATATCAAGAACTCAATTCTTGAAGAGCCTCTTATCCATCTTGAGAATTTGGATAAGAAATGATGTTGTTATGAATGAAGAAGATGATGAAGCTGAAAGAAGGAGTCTACCCACGAAACAAATAAAGATAAGTATTCAGTTGTCATTTCATGATATTGTTTTTGCTATGCATTTGTTTATATTCAGTTGATGTATTATGCATGATAGAATGTTTGCATTAATGACAGTATATTACTAATATACATGTGATGGGTAAGTAGCTCATGGTAAGCTCATGGTGCAATACAACTCTCCATTGCTACTTATCTCGAATGAAACCTCTTTGTCGACATATTGGATTAGTGCACAATCTCAACGTTGTCTTGGTAGAGATGGAAGGCATCTAGAAAGTTTTCGTGAGATATGGATGAATGTTGTATTGGCTAAAATAGTTGCATGATTATATCTTTATGCATAATAATTTAACATTATGAATATGCATTATGAAATGTTTCTAATCATACAACTGGTGCATTTGACTTGTAGGAAATATCGCGTACAATCGCCTACAAGAAAAGAAGGATGAGACTTGTTCCGAAGAACAAGTGACGACAGTTCAAGATTCACTCTAATAATCCAAAATGAAGAATGATGTTTAGGATACAGTATCGAGACCTAAGGGGAATTTTATAGTTCCATCATGCAGTAGATGGAAACATCATGGGATACAAGGCAGGATTCGTAGCACAAGGCTTATCATGGAAAGAATGCATAGAATACGAAAGGCAGAGGGAGAATGATGCTCCACTTCAGAGGGAGTGACTACAGAAGATCCTAAGGTTCGACATGGTACAACAAAATGGACAAATTACTAATGACTCTAGGCTTTACTGGTAGTAAAGCAGATTCCAACCTTTTCTTCAAGGTTGAATGCGGAAGACCAATGATGCTCTTGTTATATGTCAATGACTTGTTCCTAACAAAAAAGAGGAACTCATTAAAGTTGCAATAAGGAAGCTTGCTCTTGAGTTCAAGATGAAGGACTTGGGTATGATACACTACTTTCTAGGCATGGAGGTGTGGCAGAATGCGAATGGAATCTCCTTGGGACAAGGGAAGTATGCAGTGGATATCCTAAATAGGTTCAGGATGATGGACTGTAAGGCCATGACCACACCTATGGCATCGAACGTGAAGCTATTGAGTGATGCTTCATCAGAGACAGTTGATGCTACGATGTATCATTAGATGATTTGTTCCTTGATGTACTTGACGAATACAAGACCATATATTTGCTTTGCTGTGAACACATTGAGACATGTTCACTTGATGGTTGCAAAGCATGCAATAAGGTACCTAAAGGGTACAGTTGAGTATGTGCTCAAATATGATGTGAATCAGAAGATTAACCTAGAGGGTTATGTAGATTTGTATTGGGCAGATAGTGCCATTGATAGGAAGAGCACTTCGAGGTGCTACTTCAGTATGAGATCAGGTGTGATCTCTTGGTTTAGCAGGAAGGAGTCTTGTATGGCGTTGAGTACAGCCGAGGCAAAAAATGTTGCCACTTGTGGTAGTATGTTTCTTTTGAAAACTACTATTTGATTTGATTGATCTAACTTGCATTTTTGTATGATGTAGAGAGGATCATTGAAGCTCCAGTTTGTGATCCAAATCAAGATCTCTTAAAAGAGGGAGTTCTAGCATAGTCAGTGAGACAAGTTGCCTGAGCATAAATCCTGGCGAAGCTTGTAGGTTGCTCAGATGTAAACAGACCTGTAAGTTGTCCTTGGATGTAATCGTTCCTGGTGAAGCTCAGAGGTTATCCTTGGATGTAATCATCCCTGATGTGATTCTATGCTAGAAATGGCCAAAGTGAAGTTTGAGTACTTCAGGGAGAAGCTTGGTGTTCTCCAAATCAAGGTTCATTCCAAGGGGAAGTGATGAGTCTGTGAGCCCTTCTGACATGGTGAGAGGATTGGTTCCTTCCATGGTCAAATGTAAGTGCAGAGATGCTCTGATATGATTATGGGTTGTGTTACCACATGATCAGTGCAAATCCATTCTGATTTGATTGAGGGATGTGTTACCACATGATCATATATAAGTGTTGAAGGCCATTCTCTGGGAGAATGGAGGCACCTGGTTAGTTAGCAAGAATACTCGACTTAGTGCTGAGAGGCCATTCTCAATGAGAATGGAGGCACCTGGTCAGTTACCAGGAATACTCAGCTTAGTTTTGAGAGGCCATTCTCTATGAGAATGGAGGCACCAAGTCAGTTACCAGGAATACTCAACTTAGTGCTGAGAGGCCATTCTCTGGGAGAATGGAGGCACCTAGTCAGTTACCATGAATACTCAACCTAGAGCTTAGAGCCCTTCTGACATGTATGATGGATTGGTTCCTCACATGGTTAGATGTAAGTGCAGAGCCCTTCCATGGATGGTAGTAGTTGTGTCCTACCATGCCACTGGTTGTAAGTGTTGGGCCCTTCCACATATGATAGTAGTTGTATCCTATCATGCTGATGGTTGTAAGTGCGGGCCTTTTCATAGACTATAGTAGGTGTGTCCTATCATGCTGATGAATGTAAGTGCTGGGCCTTTTTTACATGGTTCTTAGATGTGTTCCTCCCATGGTCAGATGTGAGTGTTGGGCCTTTCTGAAACGGTGGTGGATGTGTTCCTCCCATGGTCAAATGTGAGTTTCGGGCGTGCCTTTCTTACATGGTGGTGGATGTGTTCCTCCCATGGTCAGATGTAAGTGTTGGGTGGGCCTTTCTGACATGTGGTCAGATATAAGTGTTGAAGAAGATGAAGACCTACATGGAGGCTAGGCCTACAACCAGCATGAAAAAGGGATGGCTCTATAGAACTTCCTATGACGAGAAGAATGAAGAGATAACACCTTTTATCGAGATGGCAGAAGCAGTGATGTTGATGATGATCCAGTGATGATCCAGTTTTTATGATCCAGTGATGATCCAGACTTGATGAACATGACTTGACGATGAAGATGACTTGAAGATGAAGATGGCTTGAAGATGACTTGATGATGATCCAGATGATACAAAGAAGAAGACTTGTGCTGATAAATTGTGTCAAGAGAATACCTTCCTAGTTAAGAGGGAGTGTTGATGTATTTGTAAATTCGGAATGTATTCACTTGTATATATTATGTATTGTACCCCGATGTTTATTCTAAGAAGTATATATAATGTAATTGAGTCATGTCAGACCCCGATGTTCCGATCAGGAGATTCAATAATGTAAACAAGTCATGTAAAGTCATTGAGGTTTACCCTCCATTGTAAGTCAGGGAAATAGTCCCCACAATTGTGTCGAGGTTAACCCTCTTTGTTTATCGGAGTGAAAATTCCCCACAGTTGTGGGACACTAGGGTTATTAGACTCTCCTAGAGATGTCGGCCCTAGTAAGTAATTATTAAGTGGGGCCGACATGTTGAAGTGGACATTAAGTGAATGAAAGAATATAAATAGAGAGTGAGCCTCTCTATTTACCACACACACACTCACTCACTGGGGCGCATGAGTGAGAGAGAGAGAGAGAACAAGTTGTTGGAGATCATCTTTATGTTTTTGGGTTTTACTGCTGCCATTGGTCCTCATTCTATCTCTGAGGAAGTTGCAGGGTTTTCTCCTTTATGGTTTTCCTGAGGAAAATTCTTTGTGTCTCTTGTCTCTTATGTTTATTGTTGTGCATGTTATTCTCTCAGATAATATCCTAAGATCATATTGCCTAAATGATAAAAATCTAACATATGTACTCTGTCGATCCCATAGGTAGGGTTTATCGCATAGGGTGTCAGCTACGGAAAGCGGTGCCACGTCACAGAGTACTTCATCTTCAAAAGGCTTAATGAAGTAGGAGAGTCGGTATTGTCATGTGATCCTTAGTTCCTGTCCATCCTTCATCCAACCGATATTGTAAGGATGAGGATGTGGAGTGGTGACAAGACCTAATTTATTCACAAGTTCTTTAGAAACGAAGTTCTTCTGCCTACCATTATCCATAATCAGATGTAATGGATTTTTCTGAACCCATATCCGTGTATGGAAGAGGCGCTTTCATTCCTCCTCATCAATGATAGTTGAGGATATCAGAGTGGTCGAGTTCAAAGCCAAAAGGGTTGATGCATCTAGATCAAAGTCTACCAGGGTTCACGTTGGATGTCGATAATTTTGCCAAACATGTCTTCCGAGCTTTGCATTCTGACGTATCATGCCTTGCTAAACTGTGATAATCACACCTTCTCCTGGTACGAGTTTGTTCGTTGCGATCCCTCTTGTATTTATGAAATTTCTTCTTTTTATGATCGGGCTTTGGCAGAGTTGAGTGAGAAGGGTTCTTGAACTTGTCGGAGTTGGCTGGTGACTTCTTATCAGATGTTCAACCTGTTAGCTTGTTCGTGAAATGTGCTTTTCCTTTCTGTTTAGCTTCAAGCTTGATGGTGTAATGAAATGCAACTGCAAGCGTACTGACAATAATAAACTCCATCTCTTGTTGAATGTACGAGGATAAACCACTGACATACTTCAGGAGAATTTTTCTTCTTCTTGGGCACCAAGTCTAGCCATGATTCAATACAAATCATCGATGTAACTCTGTACGGATTGGTCTTTCCATTTCCTTAGCTGCTGCCACTTCTTATACTGTTGTTCAAGATACTTGGGCGGGTAGAATTCCTTTTCGGACATATTCGACAAATTTTACCCATGTGTCTATGGGGTCTTCTTCTTTTTCCATCTTTGTCGATAGATTCTCCCACCAGTAGTGTATAGAGGTTGACATCTTTAAGGATGCAATGGTGATATTTTCCGCTTCAGAGAGTTGATTCGTGCAGTAAGATTCTAGTTGTTGTACCCAATTGTCGACGGATTCTGCGTCAATGTTGCCTTCAAGGTTTGGTATGTCCAGATTCATTTGCACTTTAAAGGGGCTGATTTTAGTAGAGTGAGGTCACATCAAGGATTCCACGGAGTTCCCAGTGACTCTCATGAGAATCTCGCTAAACTGGGTGAACATTTCGGTCGATTAACGAGCCAGTGCTTTTTATATGAGTTATTATGTCTCTTTAGTTGCATGTCTATTATCTGCTTCTTCAGCCATCTTTTCTGAACTTGAAGGAAGTGTCTGCTTATGTTGCTGAGTTTGCAAGCATGTTTGAACAGACATAAGTTAAATAACTTCGATGGAAGTGCTTATGTAACTTAAGCTCTGAACAAGATCTTGCTCTGATACCAATGATCCAAGCCGTGCCCAGGTGCACGCTGGGGACAATAGTCGACTAAATGAGTCAATCTATGTTATGGCGGAAGCATACAAGAAGAACCAGCAAAGCAGGAAACACATTAGGTCGACAAGAAATATACGCACAGACAATTTGCAAGAATTTGAAAGAATTTATTACTTCTACTCCATGAAAGATGGAAGAATCAGATTATCTATATTACATTAATGTACATGCTTATATAGGATGCTGAGATGCTTGGGTGAATACCCATTACGTTCATTACAAAAGAAGTTATAACGGTTCAGAAGTTCAACCGTCGCAGAGCATGTTGGTATGTTGTATGTCGAGGTGAACCTGTTGAATGAACATGTCGAGGTGGACCTGTCGAAGGTGAACTTGTCAAATGAATATGTCGAGGCAAACATGTCGAAGGTGAACCTGTCAGTCGCTGGTTGGATCACTCCATGATAAGGCATCCCCTTATCTGAGTTAATAGTCCCTCAAGCAATCCATCATTCACCAGGTATTTTTTGCTTAAAGACAGTATAACTTTAGGGTTCTTTTGTCTTTGCAGTGGCCCTCTTCCCTAGCTTTCCAATGTACAATGTTATACCAAAATCCTATCACCACCATATGATAAGATCTTTGGCATACCTACTTGCCCTTAATCCCAGCACTTGGAGTGGAAACCCATGTTGTTTGTCAATCTTTCATCAAATTACTTAGCACCGTGTTTTCCGCGTTATCCATGAGCGGTACCTTGCTCGCACCGCCTGTGCCTTGTTATCCTTAAGTGGTGCCATCGCTTATAGCCTTTGGTCCATAAGCATTTCTAACCTGAACCGCTCCGTCATAAGAGGAGAAAAGCGGTACCCTAGGTAAAATGGGAAAAAGAGAAGTTTCTTGAGGCTTCTAGATCATGAGCCTCGTGTCTTCCCTTATCCCTATCATTGTGGGTCAGTTGAGCTCAAGATCCCCCATCATAGGATCTTAGAGGCCACCTCATCCACAAATATCTCAAACATTCCTATCCATTGATCCCTATAAATACAAGCTCATGTCTATGGTTGAGGGGGAGAACTTTAGAGGCATTGTTATGCTGTTGGATTGACCACTTCGCCCAAGCCATTTGAGAGCATAGAGAACAAAGTTGGAGCTTATGGGGATGAAGTGTTGGTTTCATGGAGATGCATGTCGACACTAAGGCTTAATTGGTTGCAAACTTCTCCATTCATCTTAATACGAAGCTAATTTCCATTCCACATTATTGTTGTTGTTGATTTCACATGTACATGTTGTTAGATTCCTCAGTCACTAACATGGATCAATAGATTATGTTCTGGTAGCTTTGATGTGTTTGCATGTTTGATTTGATTGCAGGTACACAGGTGCACTATTGAAGCAGTATTCCAGGTATCTATGACGTCCAGGGAGGGTCTTCACCCTTTGTCGTTCATTTGTTTTGGATCTGAACCATTCAGACCAGAGGAACAGCTTCTATCCATAGAAGGTGAAATATCCCTGCTTACAAATCTAGCGACTCCGCTGGGGAATGAATATATGTATCAATTGATCTGATCTTCCTCAGTTCTTCAACTCTTGTCTGAATCCAAACTCCTTCTCCAACTCTCTTCAGTCAGATATGCTATCTGACTCAGTCGATTTTGGTTTGAAACTTCCAGATCTGTCTAGATCTGAATTATTTCGACCTTTTATGCTCTTTTGTACTCTCAATCTATCAGTTTTTACCCTGCTGTGGTCTTTTTCTGACTTGATATGTCGTTCTCCTATGTGTTTTGGATCTATTCAGGGAACCACACTTAGTTTGTTGGCGAGAAGCGGTGCCACCGCCTGAGTCCCATTATCCAGAAGCAGTGCTTGTCCAGAACCGCTCTGTCAAGACCTCTCCAGCACGGTGCCAGGTACGCCCTGTTCCAAACTTTGTATTTTCACTTTTGTGTGTTTTTGGCTTACTTTTTGATGAAAATGAAGTGTGTTTTTGAATTGTATATTCTGAAGTCGCTTTGATTGTTGTATTCTGTCTGCATTCAAAGAGAGTTTATGTTTCTTGCATTGGATTTCGCGTTATTTTCTTTGCTTGAAACCTCTTGCTCTTTTCTATAGATATTATTCATTGGAATTGGAAATATACATTTCATTTTCATGTGTAGGATTTGGTTTATTTAGACTTGGAATGCGTGAGTGATCCATGTTGTTTTGAGTCTTCCTTTGCTTGGGGTGATTCTTGTTTCCTTTTGCATGCTGATTTTTTCAGTGCTTGGTAGGAAAGATTGGTTCTTCATTTCCTTATTTGTTTCAAAGAGAAGTTTTAGTTTTCTCTCTCTTTTTCTTTATTCGCAAGCTTGTTGAATGATTTTTTTCTTGTTTTGTGCATGATCGTTTGAAATTCTAGATCTTACTTTCATTAAGAAGAAGTATATGTTTTCAGCTTTGCGTGCATTAGAGTTAGTTTTGTTTGGAAACGTTAGTGAAATCATCTTTCCATTAAGTTTTTATGCATCTTTTTCAAGCATGAAAATATAGGAAACATTTTTTATTTATGTTAGAGGTTCTCTAGATCTCTTTTTTATTTTTTTCTTTAAAGATTGTTTGGGGTGAATTGATATTTTACTTTTCGTTTGGAAAGGTAGAATTGCATTTGCATTTGGGTGTGCATTTTTTGGAAGAAAAGTAAATCTCTCCCCCTCTCTTAGGTATAACTTCATTGAAGACGAAAACTTGCATTATCATATAGATCAGTGTGCATCTTCTTTAATTTCAAGTTTTCACTCCATGGTTCCACCTAAACGCACAAGATAAAATTAATGTTGGTACTAGGTTGAAACTTTTAGCAATTCAAGTGATAAGTTAGAGACATGTTCATGCATCGTTAAACGTAGAATCCGTCGTTATTTGTCTCCATTACATCCCGAGACTCACGTTGTTCTTCCACGTACCGTTAGTATATCGAACGGCCTTTCACATACCCTTGAGGTATATAGAAAGGTACTTCACGTACTCGATTGTATATCGGAAGGCCCCTTGTGTACTGTTATGCATTAGACATCACTTCTACCAATTCGAGCTCCCACGTACCTTGTGTATATTAGGAGACCCTTTTAGAAATCCTCAAACCATCTGAGTTATCCTTTTGGCCTGTCCTGTGAGGTTCCTGACTCTTATCCACTCCTTTCACATGTTTGCTTGTTGCTTTTAGTTTGAATAGTACTTGCTTGTGCATGGTAGTTAGGGGGTTATTAGAGAGTTTAGAAATGGAATCCTCATCTGGGACTACCACTCAAGAGGTCCCTTACCAAGGTGTACCTTTTGTATTCCCTCCAAGTGAAGGTATTGGTCCTCCCTTTATTACCACTCTAAATCTTCCTGGATTAACTATAGGATTACTGGTCTATCTTTTTAATCTGGTAATTCCTGTTACACCTAATGTCTCAAATGTCACCTCTCCTCCAAGAGAGGATTGACCTCAACCTAATCCTGCTCTGTCTTCGTCAATTGTGGCTTCATCCCTTTCTTCTTCTTCGCCTGACCAAAGCTCTATGGTTAGTAGTCATGGTGATAAGAAGAAGAAAGGGAAAGCTAAAAATAAGAGGGATGAGAAAGAGAAAAAGCAACAACCATCTACACTTGATGGTGCTCATTCTAAGAGAACACCTAGAAAACCCAAGTTCCCTTGTAAGCTTTGTAAGGGGGACCACCTTCTTAAGGAGTGTCCCGACCTCTCCCGTGTACAAGAAGAATGGTCTAAAAGATCCAAACCATCTGTGTCATCAACCTCTGATAATCATGCTGACGATACTCCCTCAACCAGTGACCCATTGGTAAAATGTTGTAAGGGTAAATCTTTGTATCCTTGTTTGATATGCAAGGCTATGCATCATGCTTTTCTTTGTCCAAGCATGGGTGAAGCTTCACATTGGTTGGAAAATATTACTGATAATCAACAGGTGATTCCAACAAGTGATAGTAAGTTATCCCTCGATCTCCCACTGGTTGACCAAGTGGTCGATTCATATTTATCTGTGGTTGATCCCTCTCTTCCTGTGGAGAGTGAAGTTAAACTGGTCGAGTCATTGTCATTTCCACTCAATCCCGCTCTTTCATCAGAGAGTGTTAAGACTGAAGTAGTTGTTTTGACCAAATCTTCGTCTTGTTCTTCTCTTCCACTAGAGAATGAACCGAAACCTACTGAAGTTTTTATGCTTCATTCTGATTGTTCTCGACAAGACGAAATTTTGTCTGTTTCAACAGAACCCTCTCCGAGTAGTGAGGTTATTTCCATTGACTTGAGTAACCTAACAGAGTCTCGTCTTCATTTGAGTGTTCCTTTCCAGACAGTTGTGAATGTTACTACTAGGCAGATACTTCGCACTATTGTTGATGAAGTGGCTTCTGTTAGTATTCTATCCTCAACTGCTTGGCAAGCTTTAGGTTCACCTTCACTTATGCCATCCACCGATCAGATACTGGATTTTAATCAAAGACCTACTGCACCTTTAGGGACCCTTCCTTATTTTCCTATTACATTAGGAGGGAAAATTGTCTATATTGATGTTATGGTGGTCCAAGGTCCTTTAGATTTCAATCTGCTCCTTGAACGTGATTGTGTTTACACCATGAAAGCCATAGTGGCCACACTCTTTAGAGTTATGCATTTTCCCCATGATGGGAAGATTGTGACCATCGATCAGCTTTCTTTTGTTACACCTGACCATCACATTACTCCTAGTAATCAGACTGCCCTGAATGTGCCGCATGTTCTTGTGGTTCCTTCCCCTTCATCTGGTTAGCTTCTTCCCATAATAGGTAAAATGGGGGGCATGGCTCTAGTCCATGGACATCATAATGGAGCTAAGCCACTAGCTTTTATGTAATGGGGGAAAACCTACCAACCTCTGGATATCATGTTCGATAGGAGTAGGTTTGAGAGCATAGTTTACCTTTTGCTTTAAAGCTCGTTAAAAAATAAAACCACTCCTCAAGCATAGTTTACCTTTTGGTTTCAAGCTTTCATAAAAATGAAACCATGCCCATGAGCAAAGTTCCCATTCTATGTCAATCTCATTAAAAAATGAAATGGATCTCCTCAAGCATAGTTTATCTTTTGGTTTCAAGCTTGCATAAAAATGAAATCATTCCTGAGCATAGTTCATTTTCTATTTCAAGCTTGTTAAAAAATGAAGTAGGTTTCCTTAAGCATAGTTTACCTTTTGGTTTCAAGCTTGCATAAAAATGAAACCATGTTCCAAGCAAAGTTACCTTCTATTTCAAGCTTGTGTAAGAATGAAACAGATTCCCTTCCCTTGAGTAGAGTTTTCACTTTAGTGTTAGAACTTGAACCTTCTTTTCACCTGCCTGATTCTTGTTCTTCCTACCCCCCTGGTGAACATTTCCACATTAGTAACCAGGTTTTTAGTTTGAGTATGGAAGAAGAATCGTCAGACAAAATGAAGCTTGGGGGGCCATGTCGAGCACCTAGCAAACATGCTAGGGGTAAGCTTCGCTAGAAATCATGCTAGGGGCAAGATTCCAACCTCTGTATATCATGTTAATGGGATTTTTCAAGCATAGTTTACCTATTGGTTTCAAGCTTGCGTAAAAATGAAACCAATCCCTGAGCATTCTTTCAACTGATCTTCGAGCTCGTTAAAAAATAGTAAGATGGTGTTCAACTTACTTTTCATTTTTCATGCTCTAGGTAAAACATGAAAAGTGGTTTGAGCTTAGTTTGTTACTTTTTTGTGCTCTAGATTCAAACATGAAAAATGTTAATAGAGTCTTCTTTAAGCTCTTTTCGGACTCTTAAAATGTGAAAAGATTGTCAAGTACTTGTCTTCTTCATACTTGTTAAAGTATTTGAAGAGTCGTCTCTTCGATGGTAGGTTATCTCTTTTTCGGTTCGAATAGACTATTTACGGAAAAGGAACACTCCATCCAATCATGACTGGAAGAGTTCTCTAAGGTATTATTTTATACTTTTTCAGGCCTTAGGGACTAAATCATACGAAAAAGGATCCTTTGGAGTCTTCTTCCGTAATCGTTCAGACTCTCTAAACATGAACGATACCAAGTTTTCTTTCATTGGACTCGTTAACTTAAACATTGAGAGACCCATTTTGGGAACGAACCCCTCCTCTCTCAAGTTCTTAAAATATACGAGTCTGGACTTGTCTTCCGACAAGCTATACCGAGTGTTTTTACCCTCTTTGAACTCGTGAAACCGAAAAGAGGCACTCATCGATCATGATGGGGAAAATGGGAAAGGAATCATTTTTGCAAATAATGGCAGTTGTTTGTCGTTACCTTTGAAAATGGAGCTTGTCTACATATCATATCATTCAATTGGGTATTCAGCTAATCTCCGTGACGATCCACTTTCATGAGTCATGTTACTCCTTTGAGTCTTTCAAAAGAATGCATTGTCCACTGTCGCATTGTGTGTTTGTCCCGTCCAGTCATGCTGCCAAGTCTTTTGTCATGCTGCCCAATGTTCAAAGGGGATTTGAAGAAGTTTTACCTTTGCAGTTAACACAGTCTTTGTGTCAATACTTTTGAGTCAGTCCTATGGTTACTACATTCACATCATTCCATAAATATGTTCCAAGTTTTGTGTCGTCAATGTGGGACTCATCATGACCCTCCTTCGACGAGACTTTTCTTGTTGACGTCAGCTCATCATCTAGGAAATAGTCTTAGAAACAAAACTTAGTACCTTGAGATCTGTATGCCTTAATGACAGATTCTCTCACTCTCGACATAGGTTCACATCATTGACCTTTGATCAATAGAATCGACTGGGTGTTTGACATCAGGACATTTATTCACACTCAGTAGATTGTACTAGAGTACCTTGGGAATCATTGACACTAATGGTGATCTCCCTCGCACTTGTTAATGGTTCACATCATTGGCCAGTAACCAAGTGGTTTCTACCATGTTCGACTTCATATCATTGTAATCACATGGATAGAATCATACTTTGTGCAAAACGAGACAAAGACTCTGGGTATTTATTTAAAGCGCTTATTGTTTTTCCCCAGGTTGCGATGGAGTTTTGTATATCTAGCATGGATCCACATTTGTATGGTCATGGCAATGCTTAATTTGTTTCTGTATGACATAGATCTACATTGTATGTCTGGTAGCTATGTCCAAGTTTGAGTCCTCTATCACATGGATCTACGCTGTATTCTAGTAGCCATGCTTGTTTATTCCTCCCATGGATCTGCCTTGTATTGGTCTGTAGCCATGAGTTGGTTACTTATGTCTATGAGTCAAAAATATTGATGTACTGCAGATGCCTACTGGATGACATGCTTCGATCGAACCGACATTTTCACCTCGTAGCGATGACTTGTTCTTTCAAAGGTCTTGTTTATTGTATCCCTCTAAGACTCATGCTTTGGGGGGCATCCTGTTATACCAAAATCCTGTCACCACCATGTGATAAGACCTTTGACATACCTACTTGCCCTTAATCCCAGCACTTGGAGTGGAAACCCATGTTGTTTTTCAATCTTTCATAAAAATACTCAGCACCGCGCTTTCCCCGTTATCCATGAGCGGTACCTTACTCGCACCGCCTGTGCCTTGTTATCCATAAGCAGTGCCACCACTTATATCCTTTGGTCCATAAGCGTTTCTAACAAGAACCGCTCTATCGTAAGAGGAGAAAAGCAATACCCTGGGTAAAATGGGAAAAAGAGAATTTTCTTGAGGCTTCTAGATCATGAGCCTCATGTCTTCCCTTATCCCTATCATTGTGGGTCATTTGAGCTCAAGATCCCCCATCATAAGATCTTAGAGGCCACCTCATCCACAAATCTCTCAACCATTCCTATCCATTGAGCCCTATAAATACAAGCTCATGTCTATGGTTGAGGGGGAGAACTTTAGAGGTATTGTTATGCTGTTGGATTGACCACTTGGCCCAAGCCATTTGAGATCATAGAGAACAAAGTTGGAGCTTATGGGGATGAAGTGTTGGTTTCATGGAGATGCATGTCAACACTAAGGCTTAATTGGTTGTAAACTTCTCCATTCATCTTAATACGAAGTTGATTTCTGTCCCACATTACTGTTGTTGTTGATTTAACATGTACATGTTGTTAGATTCATTAGTCACGCACATGGATCAATAGATTATGTTCTGGTAGCTTTGATGTGTTTGCATGTTTGATATGATTGCAGGTACATAGGTGCACTATTGAAGTAGTATTCCAGGTATCTACAACGTCCAGGGAGGATCTTCACCCTTTGTCATTCATTTGTTCTGGATCTGAACCATTCAGACCAGAGGAACAACTTTTGTCCGCAGAAGGTGAAATATTCCTACTTACATACAATTTCCACCGTGGGCTCATAATAAGTACATTCACCATCCACCTCTGACATAAACATAAAATATATGTATTAAGAATCATACTTTTATATATCAAATATTATTGTAAATTGTTATCTCCACAATTAAATTCCTAATAAGATCATGAGTTCCACATATAATACTTATGTTTCAATTGCAAGAGAAATAATCCATGACTTTAGTATGCTTCACTTTTACTTCCATATCCATGACACAAATTTTTTTTACACAACTCTATTCTTTCAACGAAGCATTCTTGTATTCCATCCAATTTGACTATTTTTTCATGCATTTTTTTCACTGCATTCACAAGTGATCCAATGCACAACATTGTAGTTTGACTCTTGTAACCCATAGCTCATGGTATTCATGCAATGTGTCCTCGAAATTCTGATTTTTAATTAACATTGAGGTCCTTCTCATAGTGTTTGTCCGTTTCTCATGGTAACACTCAGGTTTCATTATATTATTATATCGTTTGAGATGTTCCAAGACAACTCTACTTATAGTATGTTCTCTGGATAGAATTCTAAAATCATCCAAACAACAATGAGTATTCATTCATATACTCATTTCATTGAAACATTCATAATAACCCATTAAATAATCCAAAAATTATAATCCCGACGCATCAATCATTTTCAACTTCCAACATATTAATTGCAACAAAATATCATTCTTCTCATATGTATTATCAACACATCAATCATTTCACAATGCAATCAACACATGTGCCTACATGCACATTCACATAATATACTTATGCATATTCACTCAATGCATCCTTGCATAGATTCAAGAATGCCATAATTCTAACTCTTATGATCTTCCATGATATGTTGACATATTCAACAACACATGGCCTCGCACATGGTTATCTCACATGGCATACATTTCCCAAGAAATATTATAATACTTCTTTGCAATGGTTATCAACTCCTAATCATTCCAATCATGACTCAATAACTCATGAATGCATCCAAATATTCTAAGTTGTTTTCATACCCAAGTATTTATGCCTTTATCTCGATTGTTTATTGATGCCATGCATGAATTTGTGTCATCATGAACATATAAATGAATATATGTAGCATGATTGAAGCAATTCTTACATGATTCCCTTCAACACTTATGCAACATAAGCATGATCATTTCCATATGGTTTCCATCCACACCTCATATAAAACCTAATTAGCTGGTGTTTCATGGATACTCACATGATTCCTTCCATCAACCTCATGACAAGTTATTTCCTTGTTCTCTTTTAATGTGATATTGATCTCCACAAGAAGCTACATCATCAACATATTCAACTAGTTTCTCAACCCTTCCTGGTTATAAAACACATCAAAAACCATACTTAGTTATCATGAAATGCTCACTACATACAACATGATTTCATTCGTATCCCATATACAATATCACATACATACATTCATGCATATTCTCATGTACTCTATCACATAATATTTTTCAATATGCCTATTAGTGCATATGCATTGTAGTTATATTACACTCTTTGATTCTCATGCCATAAATTTATATGCACATGGCTACTTTATTAACATATAGAAACATAAAGGGTGCAAAAAGAGAGTCAAGGAATTTCTCCCTCTCCATTGCTCTTCATAGCATAGGATTCCACAACCTAACTAATCTCTTCCCTGGTCTCTTTGTCAATTACATAACAGTTCATTAGCTGCAATAGTTGCACCCAAGTAGCAATAATTAATTCATAATTAAGTTATACTTTCTATTTTAAAAATATACAATTCTATTTTAGAAACAAAATAGATATTTATGGTGAGGAATCTCCCTCGTTCATATTTATTCCTTATTTCCCACATGTTCTATTTATGGTTGCACCCAATTGTAGGCATCCTTTCAACTTCTTTGATGATTTTGGTCACCTTTGCATTGTACCTATTTCCAAGGTCTATTTCTCCAATTCTCTTAACCAATAACCAATCCCAATTTGACATCTTCTTATCCATAGTTACTTCTAACCTTATCCAATTTTAGAATTTTTCTCTGTATTCCTGGAAAATTTCTTGTCCCACTCTATTGTGCCACAAACTCTGCCTCATAAGCCAATAATACACAATGGATTGCCTTACTCTCTTGATAGTTATTTACAGGTGAATTGAAGTTCACCATTCACTTCACATTCTTTACACATAAGTTGTTGGTTCATATCCTGCAACTCTATCTAGCATGTACAAAGCTTATCTGAGGTATGTGATTAGTGGAAGAGAACTTAATATTGAACTTTCAAAGTTAGAGGCCATCACTAAGTGGCCTACTCCTAAAAATTCCAATGAAGTTAGGATCTTTCAGGGGGTAACACAATACTTTAAGAAGTTCATAGATTCCTTTTCGATTGTAGTTGCATGTCTCCATTCCATAACAACTAACATAAAGGGATCCGAGTGGGGAAGGAATCAACATAAATAATTTGAAGAGATCCAACAAAAAATTAGTTAGGCTCAAATTCTTGCTTTTCCTAACTTGCATGATCCTTTCAAATTGGAGGCAGATGCAAGTTAAGAAGTAAAATCATTATCTAATGAGAAAGGAGACCATCATTCACACTGATCACCGACTACTGTAGTATTTACAAGTTTAGAGTAAGCTACAAAAGCATGACACTACAAGTGGATTATATTCTGACAACAATTCCATTTAATCATCAAATACAAGTGTTAGTACCTAAGATGTTCTAGGCTATAATTATAACTATTCCATGCACATATTTAAACTTTTTTAGGTTTGAACATGATCTCGAAGAGGGGGATCCCTCATATGATTTTAAGATAATGTTTTCCCTTGAGCTTCTTAGCAGCAACTATAACATTTAATGAAAAAATAGGATTTAAATGAGAAATGGATGTTAAACAAGGTTTAAAATTGAGGGTAGGTTACTTCATATATTAGAGGCATATATATTAGGCATGGTGTCTCAGTGACCAAAACAGAGGAATTAACATAGTGGTTGGGAATTATTACAATGAATGCAACAGCAATTTCACATGCAACCTGTAAATAACTTCTCGATCTCCAAAATAGGGTAAGAGGCTAAAGTCAAGAAAAACTACCTTATGGGTGTAATAAGAATCTCTTCATCCTATCTCTGTAATCGACACAATAGTCATACTAAAGTAGACAATATAAAGTACCACAAGTGTTGTTATTAATTTCTGGAAAAGTGAAAAGATATCCATATTACATACTCTAGAGAAATCAAAGTGGAATACAAATAAAAAAACAATTACAAACATCAAAGCCTATGCTCTACTCATGAATCTAGTATCCATCTATCCTCCTCTTTTAGGACTCTCCCTTAACTTTAGATCATTTTTCCAATAATATACGTTGCTTTTATTCCTTCCTTAAATCTTGTTTTCATTGAACGTCCTCTCTCTCTCTTTTAAAGAATCTTTTTAATAATACAAAAAGTGGCTTTCTCTTTTCCACTTATCATAATTTTAGCTTCTTTACCTTCTTCAACAAAGTTATCTACAAAGTTATTATCATAGTAAAGATTGTATTTAATTTCTCTCCTTACAGTGATTTAAAAAAAAACTTTATATTTATATAAGTTGTGTTATAATTATATTCTTAGGGACACTGGCTCAAATTTCTCAAAATAAACAGTCAGGTTCAACCAACCAATTGATAGCCTAAACTGCTCAAAAGGAATTTTCATCTGTGATCTCTCGGATAGTAATAATTCAGTTCTATACTAAGTCATTAGCATTTACATAATTACTCAAGTAACAAGTATCATAGTTATTTTCTTCAATCTAGATACAAATATTAAATACATTAAACACAGCTCTAATAGATACTCAAAGATCATGATTCTATCGTAACCCCATCATTGTGTTCCTCCCAAAAAATCTTGCCTCCCATAATTCCAATTGCCCGCTTGGAAATACCATTTGCTACACCATTGAATTCCCGGTAGATATGTTGAAAAGAAATTTGCTGAAAAAAACAAAGAAAATCCCTGGCCCGTCTCAGCCAGTGGTATAGCTCAAGAGAATGTATTTGATGCACATATTTTTCCCAATCCACAATATCTTTTGAATCCACCAACACCTATAAAGTATGGATATTCTTCTTCCGTGCAAACCATAACAATCCCCAAATAGCTAGTAATTCAACTTTAGTATTAGTACCTTTCCCCACAACCATCCTTAATAAATACATATGATTCATTTGTAAATTAATGATCATACCAGCTCCGCAAGATCCTTTTTATTCAGCTCCATCAAAGAAACCCATAACCTGATAACATTCTATAGAAGGTTGACTAATAATTCTAGACTGAGACTTCAAAAAGACACATCCATAATCTTTGAGTCTAGAGAGAACCTTGATACTAACATGAATAGCAATTGCATGTCCTTGCTGAAAAGAAACATAGTTCCTTGCTCTTCACACCTCCTAAAATGTAGCTAATGGAAAGTCAATTGAAAGTATATTGGACTTCTACCTGTAAAAAATATTCTCTTCTATACTGGGTTTACCCTAGTTGAAATTCACATTCAGACTCTTACAAAATTCTTTCCAGACATCCTAAAAGAAAAAGAATTCACCAAGGAGATGATCAACTGATTCTAAGGCTGAAGTACAGAGACAACATCTTCCAGGTCCCGAGTAACCTCTTTTTTGGAGACCATCCCAAATTAAGATTCTTTGTTTAAAGCATAACCAGGCAAATCATTTAATGTTCAATGGTAACTTCCCCTCCTACACCAAGTTTTCCCTCCAAATATAATTCCATTCAAGATGATGCTTGGCTAGTGAATTATAGGCTAAATTGGTTGTGACATTACCCCTATGTTTGTTGTAGCACCAAACTAGCTCGTAATAGTTATCTGTCAAATATATACCAGCCAAATTAAGTCTAGACTCTAAGAACATAATCATCCCATTCTTTAGCCAACCCCCTAAAGGTTTATGTTTGTTGACGAGTACCAGCTAGGATCAGAGGACTCATTTACCTTATAAACCTGCTTAAGGACAACAATATTTCTTTAATGAAGATGACTGATAAGGTCCTGAGACAAAACATAGTTAACCAAAAGGCCAACAATGGGATCAATACCCACAAATACTTGAGTTCCCCTCCCAATATTCCATCCAACTTTATTTATAATGAAGGGTAACATTTTTAACAAGCTTATCGAGATCACCAAAGCATTAGTAGTATTCATATTACAATTTATCAACCAAGTTTCTAAATGTATTGGCTTCAAATATTTAATCCTAATCAACTCCCCCCACAGACCAACAGCAAATAAACATCGCCACAATATTTTAGCACACAAAGCTTTATTGAAAAAGCTAAGTTGTTTAACCCCCCATCCCCCTAAGGATTTCTATTTAGACAAAACTTTCTAGTATACCAGATGGAACTTCGCCTCCTTCTATTTACTAGCCCACAGAAAATGAAAGAATATTCTTCTCACCACAGCAATCAATCCCTCCAGAATGTGATTTAAGGAGAATCAATATACATGTATACATTGTATCACATAGGTAATCAAAAGTAACCAACCCCTAATGAAATCCATCTAGAAGTCCACAATCCCATCTTCCTCTATATTTTTCTAATAAGCCAGCTCCAATCATTTCTTTTATAGTTATTAGGCTTAAGATAAAAACCTAATTAGTTTATACTTTCATTAATATGGTTCATCTTGAGAGGGAAAAGTAGGGATATTTGTCCTTTTAGAACCAAATCATGACAACTATAAGAGAAACTAGATTTATGAGAGTTGGTATTCATACTCGATGCACCACAAAATGTATTGACCATGTCCAGAATGTGTTTCCATTCAGAAAGAGATCCATCCCCAAAAATCAAAACATTGTTGACAAATAAGATATGGGTTAAGAAAAGAGAAATGGCCACTTTAATCCACTTTATCATATGATGCTCATTAGATTTTAAGAAAAGTCTACTCATCTTTTTAATAACCAAAATAAATAGGTAAGGAGATAGCGGACAGCCTTTTCTGGTCCCTCTAGATTCCTTGAAATAGGACGAAGGAGAACCATTGATTAAAATGGTGAATCTTGCAGAAGTGACGCGAGACATGATCCAATTTGTGATCTCCATTGACAAACCTGTAAGAGGATGATACGAAGAAAATACCAATCAATTCTAACATAGGCCTTCTCCATATCTAATATTAGGATAAAGGCACTTAATTTCCTCATTTTCATAGAGTGAATACCTTCCTGCACAATCCCCATTGCATCCAAAATTTGTTGGTTAGGTAAAAAACCGAACTGTTCAACTGATATATGTTTACCTAGGATAGGTTTCCTCCTCTCAACAATGATTTTTGTGATGATATTGTAAAGAAAATTACAAAGGGATATATGTCGATAATCATTAAAATATGTCGACCTATCCTTTTTTGGGATAAGTGTTATATAAGTAGAGTTTACATTTTATGGAATCTTACCTGATATTTTGGTCTCCTCAGCAGCCTCAACTAAGTCTTTCCCCACTAAATCAAAACACTGCAGATAGAATTCCACATTCCACCCGTCTAGGCCCAGACTCTTATCCTTTGAGAATCCTTTCAATTCCAATACCTCTTGCATTGAAATATATTTCCCAATTGCCAGACAATCATACATGTTAAAGAAACAAGGAAATTTTTTTATGGTTTTCAATTGGTCAACAATATTCATGGAGTTCTTATCAGAATATAGATCCTGAAAAAAAAAAAGATTTAGTGGTCGATTTAATAGACTTATTTTCATGTACCACCACATCCCATGCCCCTTTGGCCTCCTAGTTGACATTATTGAGTCTTATTTTATTGGCGAAACTGTGGAAAAACTTAGAATTGTTATCACCAAATTGAATCTAGATGGCCAAACCTTTTTGTCTAAGGGTCTCTTCTTTATGAGTTAGTAACTGTTATTTCATATTCACAAGATAAACAAGATACCTCTTCCTTTCCTCCAAGAAAAATATCCCATCAACGTTCCCATCCAAGGACTGAATAGCAACCTCAATCTCAATTATGGACCTATCAATTTCCTTCTTTGTTTCTTTTTCCCAACGAATCACTTCCAATTTTAAGTTTTCCAATTTGTAAACCAAACTTTGCATTGGATTCAGATGGGATGGAACATCCGATGTGAGACAGGTCCATTTTTCCTTCACCGTAGCATTGAAATATTCATCTATAAGCCAAGTAGGATTGAACTTAAATGGGTAATGTGAAAAGCTTTTATCGAAATCCAACTGCAAAACCACTGCTTTATGGTTAGATACACCAATATAATGAGAGCATGGATGATATCTACCCAACCTATCACACAGATTTTCAGCCATGAAAAAATTGTCCAATGTATTAATTGACTCAACCTTTTAATTTGTCCTTCGTGGAAAACTTGTTGGATATCATTTACACTTAATAATCCTTTAATTATTCCTTTTGTAGTTGATATTAGACATCATAAGGTATTTATGTCTTAGTGGAGTCTTACGTGTTTGATTTGCTTCACATTTCATCATCCTGCACTTCATAAATGTCAATGAAACCACAAATTAGATTTTTCCACAAACCTTTTTTTATTATTAATTTTACCCAGAGAAGGTTGCACCACATTATAATTCATAGAAACCATAAGGAGGATAAGTCAATATTTCCTTTATATCCATAAACGTGATTTCCCAGACAATGATATCAATGGCATCTGGCCATGTCTTTATTTCAAGATTATTCCCCTCTTGCAACAACGAACCACATCAAATTATGATGATGAGGTGATTTCACTGACATCATTTATATTTTCTTTGAACATACACTATGTTTTTAAATACATTCATCCATATGTCCATTTACCACTTGGTCATTTGAAGGTTTTAGGATCATGAGGAAGTTTTTTTTACAGTCATGCCTTTGGGAGCCTGAATTCCGAGGAGACAGCCCTGTCAATTTAATTGTTTTGAAACTTAGGATCATGGGTATTTGGTTATCTTTTGTGCATCTTTACAAACTCAAATCATTTATGGTCATCGATCTTGATCTCTAATTCTCCTATAAACCCCAAATACTTCTTTAAGCATCAAATTAAATGACCTCAATCAAATTTAAAATTGAAATAGTGTTCCCTCGCAACTGTGCCTAATACCAACATTGGCTTTAGTGGGGACATCATCTCCATGAGATCTACTAAGAACAATAGACCAAGTTCCTTCCTAACTTAATTTCATTCCATTCTATGTCACTTCTAAAATAATGCTTGACTATAAATTGCGAATATTTGTCCATTGTTCCTGATTGTCACTTGCCCTAAAATCATGAACTAAAAAAATCTTCATATCATAGACATGTAAACATGAAGAATATGATAACCATATCCCTTCTTTGTTGTAAATAATTTGAGCATGAAACCTAAGAGTAGATTTCCTATTCAAATTGAAAGAAAAACTCCTATATGTTGAAAATAGATGCTCGATGTGAACGTATTGTCCTACCCTTTCTCCTATATTAACTAGATGGGGGAAATTGATTAAGTAAAGGCAAACTTCCAGTGAAGCTAGGTTAGCATCATGATTATAGAAAGAACCAGTTGCTTGTAGATGTCTCAGAAAGGACAGAAAAAATATAATACTTGCAATAAAAAATTTATTTACAACTTGTGCCTACAAACAAAAATTGGTAGTGATTTAAAATTTATTGCATTTGAGTCCTTTGAACATATAGGCTCTAAGTAGTTAGTTACTGGATTTTATTTAATATGGAAGGAAATTTCTAAATTGAAACATGTTTCCTCTTCCTTTTGAGTATCATGAATAAGCTCAGTATCTCTCAGTTTTGTCCCTTCTAATTCATTAATTAGGTTGTAACTCTCCTCATGTGCCTCTGCTAAATTAAAGGAATATATGACGCAATCCTTAGAATAAAAAATTGACATTAAATCATATTCATCGAATCTAACTACAAATTGTTTCCCTGAAGAAAACTATGCTTCAAATTGGTATCTATTTTCATGCTCACAACATAAAATTGATCTACTGTAGAAATCCTTAAAATCCGAGTGAGAAATATTTTATGTACTTTCTTTTATGTTCCCATGATCCAATAGGAGATCTAGAAATGAAAATGTGTGCAAAATTGGAAACGAAACATTATGGAATTCAAGCTCATGATCCCATTCTTCATATAGAAGCTTATGTAGATAAATTTATGAAAATGATAATTGAGGAAGATGATTGGTTTGTGCATATAGGTCCTCAAAAAATTCTTGTGGGACATCATTTTGAAAAAAACTAGGTATGGAAACAATTTATGCTTGAATTTTCATTTTCATAAGTTGATTTTATATAGGTGATGTATGCACATTAAATTGTTCTTGATAAGTATTTAAACCTCCTACACAATCCTCTACCTATTTTTTAACATAAAATATTTTTTAAGATCTTTACAAATATCTTTTACCAACCTTTGTCTTTCTACTTCATAGAAAATTCCATGAGAAGCAAAAATCTGCTCCAAAGCATTTGGCATATCTAAATCCTTCCAAATATTAGAAAATTTTAGATATTCAAGACTTAGTGACCTCCTACTGACAGTCTTAATCACTCTCAGGACAAGAAGGGACCTATATTTCCCAAAATCTAATGAAGTTGGGATGTTTTCTAAATTTGCATAAAGATTTCCTATGTAGAACTATTTTGAGATAGACTTTCGAATCCTTGATCAACATATCATTTTCCATTGTCGTGAGAACTCCCAAAAAAATTAATATCTATATCATTCAATTCATTGTAAACCTCATGATGATCTAAAATAGAATGTCCTAGAAGTGTATATGTATGTTGAACGAAAAAATATAAGGATTAAGAAACATATATATAAGTTGAAGTGTATACAAGTTGAGCTTCTTCACCCAAAAGATTAAGAAACATTTATGAGCCATCATTATGAAAACCAATTGGAAATCTTATACAAGATACCTCGTTATTCTTTGTCTCATTTGACAATTTTCCATAGGCCCGCAAGTTGTTTTCCAGCTCAATGGCATCCTTGTACATTTGATTTAGTGTCTTATATATTTGTCCTCTAAGAAAGAGGGAAAATTCAACAAGTTGAGTAGAGGTATAATATACCATGGTAACAACTTCAAGAGGCTGAATTTTAGTAGGCAAATCATGATAGATCCTGTAGAACCTTTTGATAAAACTGGGAATGTCTTCATATTTATTCAAGTTGACAACATAGAACTCAGATAGATATTGGTGATAAGACTTCCTCACAACCCTTGTGTTAAGAAAAATATCATGAAACCTCATCCAAGAAGAGATGGAACCTTCAAGTAATTCTCTGAACCACTACCTACAATATCTCTCCAAATACTAAGTGAATATGAGCACGAGAATGTCATGTTGAATATCCAAGTTATTAGTGTAATCCTAAAATTTTGTCATATGTGCTTTTGTTGTGACATTGTCATCTCCATTAAAATTTTATGGATACTTGAGGCACTTAGTAGGCATGACATGCAGAATAGGTGGACTCTTGAGAGCCTTTTATCCCTTTGAGAATATAGGATAAATATTGGGAGATTCTTGACCAAATTTACTAAAAAATATATGATTTGACATGTAGGTTTCTTGAAAAGCTAAAGAATTGGATTGACTATTGATTGGAGAAATATGCCTATAGGATTCGTGTTCTAGAGAAACTTGAGCAATTGGGTTATTCCAAAATGGAAAAGAAACAGCCTCTTCTTGTTTGAAATGGGTATTAGAAGATAATGAGACAAAGGAAATACTTTCATCTTCAGAGGAAAATAATGAGCATGATTTATTTATCTCAAGAATGTTAGAGGCATCTAAAATTTCTTGCTCTAATAAAGAGTACAAGTTCTTGAATCTATGCTTCTTCCATGATATGGAATTCAACAGAAGATTTTTCAAATAGCAAGGGAAAAGTAGTAAAGGATTGAGAAATAGACTCAAAACTTCTTGAATTATAAACACGATTATAATACTAACCATTCTTTATTTGTATGACAGCAGGTAGGTCTGTCTCCCAGTGGAATCTTGAAATATGATTTTGGAGTTGCTAGGTGAAGGTTTAACAACTAGCAATTTGAATCTTCTTCACCTCCATCATTCAGAGCTTATGATTAGCATTGTTCCCACGGATAAATAACTTCGTTTCTTCATTCCTTGGAAACAATGCTAGAAAGATGTTATAGGTTGCAATTAGAACTATGATAGGCACATATTTGAGTCTTCTTTAGGTCTCAAGTTTATCTCAGACCAAAGGGGTCACCCTCATATGATTTTAAGTTAATGGATGCCCCTGAGTATCTCAGCAAAAGCTATAATAGTTAATGCAAAAGTAGGGTTTAAATGAGAAATAAATCTTGAACATAGTTAAAAATTGAGGGTAAGTTACTTTGTAGATCAGATGCCTACTATTAGGAATAAAGTCTTCATGATCAAAACAAAGGAATTAACATTGTAGCTAGAAATTCTTACAATGAATCCAACCACAATTTCACATGCAACCTATAAATAATTTATTCTCAATCTCCAAAATAGAGATACAAAGCTAAAGCCAACAAAATACGCCTTATGAATGTAATAAAAATCTCGTAATCCTGTATCTACAACCAACACAATACTCATACTAAAACATAAATATCAACAGAATAGAAAGTACCACAATTATTATTATTAATTTAGGGCAATGAAAAGATCTACATATTACATCATGTTGAGAAATCGAACTAGAATAGAGACAAATTAACAATTACAAACATCAAATCCTATCTTCTTCCCTAATTTGTGAATCCAATATTTGTCTCTCTCCTTGTATTTTATGACTCACCATTTTACTTTATATCACGTTGCCAATAATATACATTGCTTTTATTCCTTTCATAACTCTTGTTCTCATTCAATATACAAAAAGTGGCTTGTTCTTTTCCAAGTAAGCATAATTTTGAATTATTTACCTTCTCCAACAAAGTTCTTATCACATTAGAAATTGGAGTTTATTTCTCCTCCTTACAATAAATTGAAGTTTTTGTATTAATTGGCCTCGGCCTTTTAATTTGTTCTTTGTGGAAAACTTGTCAACTATAATTTACACTTAATAATCCTTTAATTATTCCTTCTAAAGAGTTCATATTAGACATCATAAGGTAGTTATTGGTGGAGAACTTGTCAACTATCATTTACACTTAATAATCCTTCAAGTATTCCTTCTAAATAATCGATATTAGACATCATAAGGCAGTTGTGTCTTGGTGGAGGATTACTTGTTTGATTTCATTCGCATTTCATCACCCCGCACTTCATATATATGCCAACAAAACTTCAAAGTAGATTGTTCCACGAGCCATTTCGTTTTAGCCATTTCTTTTTTAATGTAGTTCCCCCCTAAGAAGGTCGCACCACACCATAACTCATAGAAACCATAACGAGGATAAGTCAAGATTTACTTTATATTTATAAACAGTATTTTCCAAACAATGATAGCAATGGCATTTGATCATGTCTTTGTTTCAGGATTATTCCCCATTTGTAACAATGAATCACATCAAATGATGATGACAAGCAAGGATCAAAATTGAAGCCGTCGTGGAGACATGAATAATCAGAAACCTCCATACACAACCATGGAAATCTTGATCCATGCACAACTCGTCTAAAAGCTATTGGTTGTCTTCACTTGTATGGATCTATGGCTCCAAAGATATCTGGCAGGAGAGTAGTCTTACCAGCGATTGACCAACAAGGTATTGTGGGCTTTTTTGATGGAGTTGAACAGGGAGGCTCTTGCGGAGTAGGTATGGTAATCAGATTAAGTCAATCTTTTTCTTATAGATTAAAATTTAGTGTTGGATTTGGAACAAATACAAAAGCAGAGCTCCTCGCGCTCTGGGATTATTGTTTTTTGCCAAAGAAAAGGAGATATCTCCCACTATGATCTTTGGGGATTCTAAAGTAATCATTGACTAGGCTAAGTGTATCCATGACATTCACATTCTCAAGATCCACCACTCGATCAAGCGGACCAGGAATCTCATCAACCATTTTCAGCAAACCACCTTCTGCCATATCTATCAGGAGCCGAATTCTGATGCGGACTCTCTGTCCAAACATGCCATTGGAGCTGAATTGGAATCCATTCATTGGAAATTGTATCATGAAGGAACCAGCATTGAACATAGCACTCTTCCCACTAGCTAGTCGTTTAATCATCCTTTTGATCAATTATGTAATTCCCATGGACTATATTATGATATGCTAACTAGACAAAAAACATGAGAGCTTTATGCTCAGTCAGTAGATCTGATAGATACGAAATTACGTCATGTGAATATATGAACATAAAAGAATGTTGAAACTCTGTATGTATGACACAAATTTCTCATATTATAAGGTTGTTATTTCTGTGTGATAAAAAAAAGCATAATAAAAATTTTCGCTCCAAGAAACGCTTTCAAAAAAAAATCGTTGGTGACTTGATCCAGTGTCTGCGTGCCTGGTTCAACCCTTGTTGAGGTCAGTTCTTTGTGGACATGGTTGCCAGAGTGTGGAGGAGGTTCAATATTCTGTTGGTTTTTCTTTTCAGGTGTTGAATCTTTTTTCGTTCCAAGAAGATCTCGACTCTTGCTCTTATTGGTGGATCAGTTTGTTTGCAGGTTGATCTGTGTTGATCTAGATCTCTTCAGCGTGGATTCGTGGCTTCCTCTGGTTCTTCTTAGTGGGCTTGTTTCTGCAGGTTTTTGGAGTTGTCTCGGTGTTCCAAGCCCTCTCGTTATGTTGTGTGCAGGAACCTCTAGCAAACTGCTTATCGCTCTGGTGGTTGTATAGTTGTTTCCTTCTGCCTTGCTGTTCGAAGTTGGTTGGTGTGTTTCCTTCTGCCTACCTGTTCGAAGGTGGTTGGGTCTCATTTTGGAAGCTTGGAATGCTCTATTTTTTTTAGGTCTCTCTTTCTTCTGCATTTCTATTTGTGGAATAGACCTCTCTTTTGGCCCCTCTGTGGCTTTCTCTTATGGATGTCGGAGGGGATCCTCCTCCCCCTCTCCCCCCTGAACTAGATGCATTCAAAAGAATGGTTGGATCATGTGGCAAGAGGAAAGGGGGTTCCTCTTCTCAGGTATTTGTGAAGAAGGTTGATATTCCTTCTGTTGAGCTACCTGCTTAAAGGATCTCTCAAACAGCCCTAAATCTTGCTGAGCGTGGCCTCATCAGTCAATTCACAGGTCTTTGGTCCTCTCCTAAGGTCATTGATGGCTGGGTCCAGAGAAGTTGGAGGCCCTTAGTTACTGAAGGAATCCATAACCACTTCATTGTCAGAGGTTTCTTCATCTTTGTGTTTGATTTAGTGGAAGACCGGGACCTCATATTTCGTAATGGTACTTAGTTCAGGGACCCTCAGGGGTTATACCTTAACAAGTGGACTCCTGATTTTGACCCTACCCAAAATATCCTGTCTCCAGTCCCTATCTGGGTTAGACTCCCCCGCTTACCTTTACATTGCTGGAATCCTAACTCTTTGGAAGCCATTGGGGACAAGCTTGGTAAATATATTGATCGGGAAAAAAGGAAGGATCGATTCTCATGCGCAAGAATCTGTGTTGAAGTAGACTTGGATATTGGACTTCTAGAGGTGATCAAGCTCATAGTAGCTGATTGGTCTTATATCCAAGAACTTGACTATGAATGAATCCCTTTTAAGTGTCGATTTTTCCATGGTTATGGCCATTTTGCCAGAAATTGTAAGAAGAAATCAGAAGAGGAGCTTGAGAAAGAAAAGGATGACCAGTGGACCCAAGTTCAGAAAGCAAGAGCTTCCAACCAGGAACCCACAACTAAAGGAAAAGATGGAAAAACTTTGAAAGGATATACTAGTGCTCGAAAGAATCTCCCTAATCCTTCTGCTGTAGAAAAGGAGTCTTGCAATCATTTTGTTGGCCTCAGTACTCCTGAAGCTATCTCCCCTCGAAGAGGTTGAATTTCCTCAATTGGAAGGTCTGGTCGAGGTTCCTAAATTGCACCCTAGAACATTGAAACAATTCAGAGTTTCTAACTCAGAATCTCCTAGGGAAGGTTTTCCTTTGCAACACTCTCCAATTGGATTCAATGCTTCTCCTTCTTATGTCGATATAACCAGGAAGAAGCAAGCTAAAATCTCAGCTTCCTCTGAAGATGACTCGATCGAGCAATTATCAAAAAAGGATGGTAGGAAGTCTCGTAAGGAGGCCCAGGAAGAATAGGTTGAGAGGATTAAGATGCAAGGCAGCCAGTCCACCATTGAAATGTCATTAGGAAGAAGCAAGAGGACTAGGCCCCCAAAGGGAGTTATCACTCCCTCCCACCTGAGTAAGTAATGTAGATTACCTCCTAGAACTGCAGGGGATTGGGGAACCCAATCAAAGCTAAAGTAGTCAAATATTTATTGCAGATGATCCCTTCTGAAATTATCTTGCTCCGGGAGACTAAGATTGAGGAGGAAGCTCTCCTTCTCCTCAACAAAACAAAATGGAAATTGAATTCCGGTAGAGCTGTTAGTTCAAGAGGTACCTCTGGGGGAATAGCTACTCTCTTGTGTGATACAAATTTTCAAGTAAAAAGATGGTTTTCCCCTCAGCATTGGTTATTTATAGACCTTTACCATATCTCAAGTAAGATCTCTATGTCCCTTTTTAATCTTTATGTTCTAGTCAACCACTCTGGAAAAAAAATATTGTTGGAAATCATTATTTAGTTTTCTATAGTTGAATTCTCCTACAAACATAGTTGTAGCTGGAGATATTAATATAACCTTGGCCCCAAGTGAGAAATCTGGCGAGCTTCGTGGCAAGAACCAATTTCATGATACGGTTGAGGAGCTAATTCTAGCATTCAAGTTGAATGATATAAAACCCAAGATTGGTTGTTTCATGTGGTCCAAAAACAGGGTGGGCTCAACAAACATTGTCGCCCGTCTTGATAGGCTCCTAGTTCACAGCTCGCTGTTGGATGGGAATTCTATTATTTCTTCAAAAATCTTACCAAAATTTTCTTCTGATCACCACCCTATCTCTCTGATTTTTGAAAAAGAATAAAATCTTGGTCCAATACTGTTTTGGTTAAATCAACTCTGGGCTGAGAGAGATGGTTTTTTTGCCATTGTGTCCTAAACTTGGTCCCAATATGTCGATGGATCCCCCAGTTACGTCTAGGAACAAAAGTTAAAAAGAACCAAATTTGCTCTGAAAGATTGGGTTAAAACACCATTTAATACTCCTTCTACCACCAAGCAGGCGATAGTTCTTGAGTTGTCAGCGATTCAACTTGGAATGGAAGACAGAGAAATTACAAATTCTCAGTTAGCGCTGGAAAAGGATGCCCAATTTAAAGCCACCCAATCTTTCCGTCAAGAAGAGGAATTCCTCAAGTTGAAGTCTCACAGCCTCTGGTTGCAAGCTGGTGACAAAAATTTGGCCTTCTTCCATCATCAATGCAGGGCGAGATTGTCGTGCAATCACATCTCAGAAATCTCTATTGGTGAGGGTGTTATCATTAAAGGCCAAGACCTGTTAAAACAGGCTACAAGTAGACACTTTCAGATCTTGTTTCATGATGATCGCCTCGTCGATGGTGAAGTGACCTCATAATTTATGGACCAGGTTCCTTCTCTAGTCAACACTGAAGATAATCATGTCTTAATGAAACCCTTCACTGAACAGGAAATCTTGGATGTCAGCTGGGCTATAGAACCAAATAAAGCTCTTGGGTCGGATGGCTATTCTTTCCACTTCTACAGACTCTATTGGAACATAATTAAAACTGATCTGATCCATGTGGTGTCATCCTTCCAAAAAAGAGCCAAAGTAGGCGGGTGTACAAACTCAACTTTCCTTGCTCTAATTCCTAAATAAGTAAATCCTTCTTCTTTCGACAGGTTCCATCCTATATCGTTGTGCAATGCTTCTTACAAGATACTAGCTAAACTTCTTTCCAACAGACTTAAGCTTCTACTTGGAAAGCTGATCTCTCCTCTTCAGGGGGGCTTTGTTAAAGGAAGGCATTTAGTTGATAATGTCATCCAAGTCCAAGAAGCTATCCATTCAATCTTCCAATGGAAAGAGAAAGGAATGCTTATTAAGTTGGACATGAAAAATGCATTTCATCGTGTAAAACTCCCCTTCTTTTATGATGTCCTTTTTTCCTTCAGTTTTTGCTCTGAGTTTGTGCTTTTAATCAAAGCTTGTACTGACAGGCCTTGGATTGCACCTCTTGTCAATGGCAAACCAGCAGAAATTTTCCAAGCTACTAGAGGCCTTCGCCAAGGATGCCCGATGTCGCCTTTCCTATACATCCTGATGGCAAAAATTCTTAGTAGAAAACTTTCCGATGAAAAGGAAGCGCGATTCATCCCGGGAATCAAGATTGCTAGGGGGTTTGACCCTATATACCATGCTCTTTTCATGGATGATTCTCTTCTGGGTGGGGTGTCATTGATTATTACCAGGGCCTTTAAATTCATTCTTCAAAAATTTTGCCTCGTTTCATGCGCCATGATCAATATTAATAAAAGTGCAGTCTACGGCTGGAACGTAGATCTTCCTTATATTCTTCGAATAACAAATTTCTTGGGATTCCCTGGCTTCAGCAAGTGGGAGAAGATAAAATATTTGGGGTTGCCTTTAACTCTAGGCCCAGATCCTCCTTATCTTTGGCTCGAAGTGCTGGCTAATATGAAAGCTAAAATAGTTTCTTGGGGTGGTCAGTGGATCACTAAAGCCAAAAAATTGACTTTGATTAAGTCATTTCTCTATGCTCTTCCTATATTTCAATCTTCCTTGTTGCTCGCCCCTAAGTCTATCTCAGCGCAAGTTTCTAAACTCTTGCGAGATTTTCTCTGGAATGGCGGCAATGGAAATCAAAATAAATTGCATTTGGTAAGTTGGGAAATCCTTAAAAAACCTATTTCTGAAGGTAGTTTACAGATTCGAGACCCTAGTCTGGCCAACCTGGCTATGGGTGGCAAACTTATTTGGAATCTCTATTCAGACAAAATTCATCCTACCAGTAATATTTTCAGGATGAAATATGTCAAGGAGGCTCCTTGAGAAACATATCTTTGTCTAATACTCCCTCAGAAACAACCACCTGGAATTCTTGCAGAAAAGGAATTGACAAGTTTAATCAACAACTCTTTAGAATCCGTGGAAACAAGAAGAATATCCTTCTCTGGGAGGATAAAATATCTTGAAACCCTGCTCTTTCATCTATCATTTCATTCGCAGAGATAATGGACTAGTCCCTTAATAAAGGATTTCTCCGTCTTGCTGATATATGCTCTTGGGACAGCGTTGGAAATTGGGTGGGATGGTCTTTTCCTGATATTCCTCTCTGTTTTGGCTCTGAAAAAAATTTGCTGCTCACATCTCTTTCTGGACTTGCACCAGTCCATAGCTCCTTTAAATATGGTTGGGGATGGGGAAGTTCTGGTTCATACTCGGCTGCTAATGGCTACTTTGATATTCAAGCTTCTCACTGCTCCTTCCTCTCCCCAGTAATTTTTTTCATGGATTTTACTGCACAACAAACTACTCACCAGTGAGAATCTGCTCAAACGTGGCTTCTATGGCCCGTTTAGATGCTACTTGTGCAATTCTAAATTTGAAACAACAAATCACTTGTTCATTGGATGTGCTTTTTCCAAATCGGTGTGGGAATTATTGCTTCACAGCACTTACTTTTCTGTCCCACATCATTCCGCTGTAACTGAATTTTATCTCTCCTGGCATGACCGTCGACCTCAAAAATCTGGTGAAAACATTGCCTGGCATCTGATATGACATTCGATTCCCAATATCGTTTGATGGAAACTGTGGATTTCTAGAAATAATAGTATTTTCAACCATATGCCTTTGAATTTGCAGCAAGTAGTTTTCAAAATCAAAGTGTTAATCGCCGAATCAGCTGGCTGCTTGTTGGCTTCTACTCCTCTACCTTCTTCATTTTCTACGTGGTTGGGTGTCTGTTCTATTGGATTGAGAGAATCAGTTTGTTTCAAACTTGTTAGTGCCCCTTCGTGGCGATTTCGTGGAAATATTGAAGAATTAAAAACTTTGCGGATGAATTCTCCTTCAGCAGTAATTTTTTTCGATGGAGCATCTAAGGGGAATCCTAGGACCTCAAGTGCCTAGGGTTTAATCATCTCTCCAGATAAAAAGACTTAATCCAATTTTAGTTGGGGTCTTGGTACCATGTCAAACAACCAGGCTGAAAGCTATAGTCTTCTCATGGCGATTCAGATTGCCAAGACCAAGGGATTCAAGTCAATTCAAATCTTCAACGACTCTGATATGTTGATCATAACATTCATTCAGCTGATTGCTTCAATAATTCTGCTTTGAATAGAACTCTATAGAGAATTCGAATTACTTTGAAAGAATTCGACAAGGTTGTCTCTTTCCACATCCTTCGGGATCTCAATACTTCTGCTGATGCCCTAGCTAACGCAGCTTGCCTGTTGTCCGAGGGGTTCCTTAGCATCAACGGAGAAACTAGTTATCTTCATGCAATTCCTTAATTGTCTCTCTCTAAGCTGATTCTGGTCTTTTTTGGGGATTCTTACTCCTTTTCTATATGAAATTGCATAGTTTATGGTTCTTTCGATGTACTCCATTTAGTTTGTATAATTGGTCGATTGGCATTTGTCATAAAAAATGTTGATTTTTGTTTTTGACATTTGAATAAAAAATGCATAATTCGAATTAAAATTTCATTAAAAGGGTTGTCCTACAAACTACCCATCAAACATTAATTTGGTTGTCGGTGCTAGGTAGAAACTTATTAAGGCATCTAACAATTTATCATCCTCGGACGGAAGTACTGTGGTCATCGGAAGTGACCAAATTTAAACCCTACAAATGTCAGTCCAACCGAATACCGCCATGCTAGTGAGGGGTAATCCATTTCAAAATTTATGGCCCATGTGTCCTGTGACTAGGACCTTCCTGTTACAGTTGCTTTAGTAAATTAAAGGGAGCCAAAATTTGAATGATTTTTTTTTGCTTCTGAATTGACATAACTATTTTCTAATGGATGGTAGTGTTGATGTCGGCGTTTGACCTGTGTTCATACCGAGTAAATCTAAGGGGGTTGGGTCGACGACTAGGGACAGTATTCATTGGTGTGCACTACTTTTCACTATCATGATTCCCCACCTTAATTGCCTCCATAAATTCTAATCCCAATTTCCTCCATCGTCCTCGATGATATGACTTCCTCATTAAATTATGTTGCTTATGTAATTCTGGATGGTTTACCCATTAGCATAGCACGGATGAATCGCTAATTTTACCGAGTGAAAGGGGCAGAGGTTAAAGTAGGATTAGATTTAGATCAAAATCTAGGTGCATCACACCCAAGAATCTCACGAAGCATTTCCTTGAGCTCGATAGCCATATCATGTTGCTTCCATCCATGCGGTTTATACTACTAGCTTGTTCCAACTTCTTACACAGGGTACATGTTATAGTTTGGGGTATATGATAATGTGTTCTTACTTTTTTACAATCCTGTGGAGAGATTGAAGCATCCCAACCTGCATCTTCAATTCCATCTCCATAAACAAAACCAAATCAAGTACCAGATGGCAGTGATTGATTCATATCCCATTAAAGTAGAGACAATCCCAATGCAAGCAACAGTCTACCTTCAACACTAATTGAATAATGTGGTTCGTCTTCCATAGGACCCAAAGCTAGCTTATTATGTAGTAGTTAGAGTATATCCCATGAAATACCCAATAGGAGATATAGATAGAGACTGACTAGTTGAAGTATATAATAGATGGTAGCCATGGCAATCTCTCTCTATCTGTTCCATGAGCTTGCAGAGTTGCAATCTTATAAATAGAAAAAAAGGTATAAATGGTGGTGCACAGAACAAAGGACTAGATAGAAGAAGAAGGTGGCGCATATTTCCCTACAAAGTTTAATGGATTTAGGCATGGATCACCACATATTTTACATCGTCAGTTGGATACAATGTGTATGGATTTTCTTTTGGGTTTTCAAGCAGGATTGCAACCTATGAGGGATAGAGGTGGTATTTACTATACATGGTATTCTAATGAACCACAACTCCTTGAGGTTTAATATAAAAGTTTAAATAGAGAGATGGAGGGGAGGGGTGATAGTAACAGTTAGTTCCCAAAATTCACCATTGAGATGATTCTCTGAATCCCCATAGATTTTTATTGTTGGGTACAAATCTGCTTGGTGCTTTCTCTACTAATCCATGGTAAAGTGGGTGATAATTTCGTTAGCAGAAAACAAGATTTAGGTGTATTGGTTTGAAAAGAAACAAATATTCTTCAGTTGGGAATAAACTAATCATGGGTGCCAAAGATTTCTAAGCGCGGATTCAAGGTAGATGCTTATCTCATCTACAATTTTTATTTTGCTATTTTTTTCAATGTGTTGGATTCAATGTTTGAATGTTTGTGTGGATTTGGATATTTCATAAATAAAAAATTAGGGAAGTTGTTTCATTTAATTGTTGTGGATTTATTAATTTCTTTAGTGGCATAAATCGATTGAAAATACAATATTTTATTCAACACATTCTTTTATGAAATGTGGAGTTAATTTTTATTGAAGTGTAATTTTTTTAAGCTTTTCATTATAAAAGGGCCCCATACATATATACCCTTCTAACTAAGATTAAGACCAGCGCTTCAAATTTGATCCCTGATTATGAGGCGATGTCGTTGCCATTATTAGTTTTTTCTTTGAATGTACTCTCCAATTTGAATCAATCTTTCCACATGTCCATTTACCACTTGGTCATTTGATGGTTTCAAGATCGTGAGGAAGTTTTTTTTTCCATTCATTCATATGAGAACGCTACGTCAATTTAATGGTTTCAAAATTTAAGCTCATGCGTATTTGGTTATCTTTCACACATATTTACAAACCCAAATCCTTGATGGCCACAATATTGGTCAATCATTCTCCTACAAACACCAAATCCTTCTTTAAGAATCAAATTTAAGGACCTAAACTAGATTTAAAATGGGCCTTAGAAGTTGTTGTGGGACTTCACAATAAAAAAATCAAGGTCAATCTTGGTACCAAAAACAAGAAGGTAATTGTAGAAACAATCTATAAGACATGTTGTTAAGGCCACTTATAGCCAATATCATAACTTTGGGAACTCATATCCATATATATCCTTTCACCCATGATGCATACAAGGAGGAATACACAGAAGATGAGGACTTCAAGGAGGTGTTTCAACAACTACAAGTACAATTCATGTAGAAGAAAGTGACACCAAGGGTGATTTTCATCTCTAGGATGGGTTACTCTATAAACTTGACAAGCTCCATATTCCTAAAGGTGAGATATTGCAACTCATGAGAGATGATAACACCTCCAAATTTGCAAGGAATTTTTGGTGTTGGGAAGATAGTTGCCAACTTACAAAGATATGTTTATTGGCCTAGAATGCAAGAAAATGTAGCTCAATTTATTAGAGGATGCCTAATTTTTTGTACAAGCAATCCAGTAATAGGAAGTGAGGTTTAAACCATCCCTTATATGTTCCTATGAGACCATGGGAGAGCATCTCCATGGATTTTGTGGATGGTCTACCTAACACTAGGACACTAGGAAGGGACATGACTATTTATTTGTGGTAGTTAACAAATTCAGCAAGATGTGCATTGTTATTACTTGTAAAAATACCAAAGGACTAGAAGTAGAAAACATCTTCTTTGAATAGCCTGGTCTGGGTGCATTTTGGGATATCAAGGAGCATCATTTTAAACCGGTATACTATATTTATCAATACATTTTGGACTACACTTTGGGAGAAGATGGATGCTAAGTTTAAGAGATATACAACATTACATCCACAGATAGACGGGACGTAGACAAAAGTATTCAATAGTACTTTGGTGCATATATTTATGGGTTATAATAAGAAGCATTCAAAGACTTCAGATGAAAATATGATATGCATCCAACACTCTTATAATAAAGCAATCCGCTTTTCCATTGGAAAGGCCCCCTTTGACACTTGTTTTAAGTATCTACCACCTTCACCTATAGATGTTTCTTATGAACAGTAAGGGGGAATGAGGAAAGACACCACTAATGGAGCATCATAAGCTAAAAAATTATTGATAATATTTGGAAGGCCCATTTACAAGTATAGGAGGAACTTAATAGGTAACATGAAAAGTACAAGGAAAGACACGACAAACATAGAGTTGAGAAAACATTCAAGGTGGGAGACAAAGTTTGATTATACTTGAATAAGGAAAGACTACAAGGTCCTAGTAAGAACATCAAGGAATTTTAATATTGGAGATTGTATGATATAATTCCTATAGACTTGGTCTACCCCCATATATGTGCATTTAGGAAGTTGTGATTGTCAAAAATCTGAAACTCTGTGCACCTTCCATGTTGGATCAAGAACCTCAACAAGACTTACCTTATATAGAAGACTTAGCACCAAAGGATCAAGTAGAGTTAACAAAAGACATCATTTCACAAAATAATTATGTAACAACCAAGTGAGGATAGTATAAAATCTGATAGGTGGGGTTGAAAGGAAAACTTCCATGCAAGGCTAAATGGTACACTAAAGAGAAGGTAGAGGAAAATTTTCCTCATCTCATCCAGTAAAATATTTTGGGGACCAAAATCCTTTGGGAGGTGTAATACAAAATGGATCAATATATATTTTTCCATATGTTTTAGTTCTTATTGGGTGGAGATTTTGGATGAAATGGCATTTAGGGCCCATTTTAGGGGTAGGTCTCACTTGTATATTTAGGGTCCAAAACCTTCCAGTCCCTATTTGAGGGTATAAAAGATGTATTTTCGGGTCAAAATTTAACATCTTGTTCCATTCCCCTCAACATGATTATACACTCCAAGACATTATGAACAACCCAAGAATTGCCTCAAACGAAGTCCGTATAAAGAAGTTATGCCTCTTGCAAGTTGACCTATCTAGTTGACGACCATGGTATTGAGTGGATTCCACGCCAACTCTCATTTCTCACACATGTGGATCTAGTCATGTGTGTACTTTTAATCACATTCTAGAAGGTCCAAAACCATAACCCTAATCGAGAGTTGTGGCATGCAAAAAACATGCAACTAACCCTATACGACTATCAGGTTATCTTAAATACCGAGTCATTACGAGAAGAAGGGGTTCCATTCTTATGATGTTATTGCATTGTTTCATACTTGAGAAATGACATGGGGAGACAATATTAGATAGAAACAGATGAGGTAGTAGGAGATATTGTAGTAGTCATTCTAGTTTCAGAGTCATAGGTAACTCCATAGAGATTAAGCATTCATTTGTATTTACATTCTATATTAAAGAGCTAGGCATAATCGTTAATTCTTATTGGGTTTTTCCCCATATTGGGTTCTCCCTAGGTATATCTTGTGTTATTGAGTGGATTGTGTATTTATTTTCTCTAGTTATTTTTCTTTTAGTTCTATTTTATTGAGCATTCAGTGAAAACATGTTAATAAAGAGATGTAAGTAGTAAGATCTATTGGTATTACATCATGGATCTGTTTGCACCATTTTGTTTGTTTTCATGATCACTATTACATCATGGTATTTGTTTCTTGTGTGTAGGATTATGGTTGGATAGTTTATTTTTCACCTATAGGACCGTAACCACCTTAATAGGTATATCTACTCAACCCTACATATAAGCTTCATATTACCTTTGTATATGTTGCATATATCTAATTATCATGCTAATACACTTCAGGTTATCATATCCTAGAAATGTATATGATACCCCCCATTATACCATGCCTTTGTTGGACTATAGAATTCTACCATCATGGGTGTGTGGACCATTACAATCCCTTGTATTATGACACTCATGCTACTTAACCCTTAGACCCAAGATTGTGACAACCCTCCATCTTACTAAGAAAACCACACACTTATTTCTCAATGCATATTGCTATCCATCCCCTTTAGATTCTTGAGCACTTTCTGGTTAGGATTCACGAATAGCCTCTCATCCCCACAATGATCAATAGACCATTTACATTCACCAAAATCTCATCAACCCCTAAGAAGAACCACGATGGGGCCATACCCTCTCATTAAGACATTGTTATTTTCTTATCATACCTGTAGGCATTCTCTGCATGGTTTTAACTTATCAATCACTTGTATTTTCATCTATAAACATTTCACTTATTCTTTTATTAATTTGTAAATAGGGATTCCCCAACACACTAAAAATGAGGGAGGAATTTAGTACTTTTTTTTCGATAGTAGCATTCCTTGTCCCCTTTGATCAATGCATTTAAACATGTCAATTCAAACCTACCAACATATTCATTGATATCACTATCACCCTACCACAAGTGTTGGGGAAACTCTCAATCTTGAACTATTGAATGTAAAAGAAAAAAAACACAGAAGGGAACAATATTCCAAGAAGAAAGGTGGTATCTAAAGACATTGTTATAACGCTTAAGCATAGTGCATCATGATCAGAACATCACAATGCATAATGAGTGTGAAATACATCTCAAAACAATCTTGTAGTTGTGGAAAACCCATAGGGTCTCCTTTTTATAGTCTCCAGATCTAACCAACTTCCTATAAGTAAGGAGGATCTAGTCCATAAATGTGGGTCATTGGTCCTAACCATTTCCATAAAATCCACAATGTATCCAAGTTTAGTTGGTCGTTGTAGTTGTGTTGACCATGACCTTTCATCCCATTCATTTGTTTAACTAAAAAACTGTTCAATTATTATGTCTACTTGCCTAATCGAGACTCCAGTCAACTGCTTTGCTAGTCACATATCATCTAATGACCAATTGTCTCCAAAAGATCTAGAGGTGTCATGAACCACCAATACCTTAAGTTCCAACACCCCCCTATCAACACAATCCTCTAGAGATTTGGGAGGTGAAATTACTCCTAAACACCCCCCCATAATTGCAGCTTCCTAAAGCCCAATCATATCCTGAATTTTCACAAACTTAGCTTCTGGTAAAGGATTCAAAAATAATTCATCAACCTGATCATTTGTTCTATTATAAATAAGTGATCCAACATTCTCATGTACCAACTGTATCAAACAATGAACATAAATTTCCACATGCTTCATTTGTTTATCGGCAATATGGTTATCAACAACTAAAATAACACACTTATTATCATAGTAAATGACAATGGATACCTGAACAGGAAACCCAAGCTCGTTAAGAAGATGACAAATCCAAACTACCTTGGTACCAACAATTATAGTGCCATGATACTTGGATTCTATAGTAGAAAGAGAGACTACCTTATGTTTATTTCACGGCCAGACCAAGGTTCCAAATATCAATTGAAACACATAGATAGAAGTGGATTTTTAGTTGTTGATGTTGATGTCCTAGTAGAAATCGGTGTACCTGATAATAGGCTCAGTACTGTGACAATACTTAATGCCATACTGATGAGTTCCATTAATGTAACGAACGATTCTCTTTGCGTCCTTCCAGTGTCTTTCTCAAGGATCCTGCATGAACCAAGAAACCACACTAACAAAAAAGGAGATATCTGGTTGACTGTGAGTTAAGTAAATCGGGATACCAACCAACTAACAATAGAGAGTGGCATCAACTCGAGCGGAGTCATATTATTTCAACAACTTCACTCCTGTTTGATAAGGTGTAGCATATGACTTACATTCTTCCATGTTGATTCACTTCAAAAGATCAAAGGCATATTTAGGTCGAGAAATAAAGGTACCATCATCCATTTGCAAAAATTTAATTCTAAGAAAAAAATGCAAAATACTAAGGTCAGTCATTTCAAAGGTATCTGCAAGTTGTTTCTTTAAACCCAAAATCATATTTATATTATTTCTAGTTATGTCTAAATCATTAACATACAATTCCACAATTAAGGTATCATCGTGAACATGTAATACATAAATATTGTGATCAGATTCACAATGTTTGAAGCCAAGATCGAAAAAGAAATTATCAATATCCTCATACCAAGCATGAGGTTTCTGTTTCAAACCATATAATGACTTCTTCAGACGACAAATAAGACTAAAATATTTCATGTACCTAGGAGGTTTCTCCATATAAATTTATTTAGTTAGATATCCATGAAGAAAGGAACTTTTGACATCCATTTGATGAATCTCCCATCCAAATCGAGCAACAAGGGAAAGTATTAGTCAAATAGAATCCATATTTACAATAGGAGTAAAGGTTTTAGTGTAGTCATCACCTTCTTGCTGAGAAATCCTTTGGAAACCAAGCAAGCTTTGTGGTGTTCAACAACACCGTCAGAGGTAAACTTGGTCTTATAGACCCATTTACACTTTACGACATTCTTTCCTTCGGTCAAGGAACAAGTTCCCACGTTTGATTCTTCTTCAAGGAATCAATTTCACTAGTCATAGAAGTCTCTCACTATGGCACTCATTGAACATCAACTTATGTTTCAGGATCACAGGTGCCAAGAACACGTGCCATCAAGGAAACACTTCCACACTATATTTTACTACAATTATGTAGACCAATACTAGGATTTCCAACATCTAATCCAGTATCTTCAATCGTCTTAACAACCCACCAAGGTAAGAAATTAGTTGGTGATTCATGTCCATTATCATCACTCACGCGAGTTGAGTAAGTGATACTTTCAACTTAAACATACACAGTAGACTAACTACCAATTGAATTGGAATAAAAATTCATTGATGTAGTTGAAACTACATAGATAGATACACTCGATCTAGACTCTTCAAGAATCTCAAATGGATCACTATTCAAATAACTAGAGGAGGAATTCATGAGATTAATACCTAAAGTTTTCTCATCAAGTATCACATTTTTGCTTAATATGATTTGTTGTTTGACAGGATCAAATAGTTCGTAGGATTTCGACTCTTCAGAGTATCCCATCGTGATGTAAGCATGAATATTTGCCTCAAATTTGTTTTTGCAATCATCAGTGATATGCATCCAAGCAATATATACAAAGGTTTTAATGTGTTTGACATCATTTTTCCTGCCATTCAATTTCTTGACTAGAGTCGTGGCAGTGACTGCTCTACTTGTTTTAAGTTTTAGGAGATAATTGAAGCAGTAAACAACTTCTGCCCAAAAATTTGTTAGGAGATCTTTGGTCTGCAATAGACTCCCAGCAATTGTTACCAAAGTTTGATTCTTCCTCTCTACGAGGCCATTTTGGTGAGGGGTGTGAGGAAAATATCTTCCAATAAATACCATTTTGCAATATATATTCTTCAAACGGTTGGCTCACATATTCACCTCCATTATCTAATCCCAAACATTTAATGGGTCATCCACGTTGATTTTCAACTAGTTCTCTAAATTCCTTAAATCTTTGAAATATGTTATAGCTGATTTTACCACACCAGGTAGATCACATATTTATGGCCTTCCCTGCCCCTCTACAGACTCCTTAGACCCCGTGTACTTATATTATACTTTTATGTTCCAATTTTATCCCTAAAAAACACCTGTTTATTCATGTACGTGACTTTTAAAGCTATACTCGCGTGTGCATGTGACTTTTGAACTCAAACCCATGTACATTGGGATGTGTGCATAAGTCCAAACAACTTTTGATTTTTCCTCATATGAGTCTGAATAACTTGACTCTTGGCCTTCCAAATTCCTTGAGAACGCTTGGATTCGACCCTCCATTACCTCTTAGGAGTGTTATATAAGGAACCCCTTGGATACATTGAAGGAGGGTAAATTCAAGAGCAAGGAAACTATTGTCCATAATTGCCTCAGCTTTGCTTATACTTGAGTCTGCATCCCTTTGTCCCTTGGAGCACTTAGTGTTCTTCCCAAGCTTGTCTTTGCTTTGTGAGCTTACTATCGAGAGATGGAGGATTGAAGTGGTGGAGGCCCAGGTGGAGGACTCGGTTTCTCCAGTTCGCAGAAGTGTCGATAGAGTTTGTCACTATTGTATCTTTGATTTATTAATAGGAATATCTTTTCCTGTCCAATTCAAGTGCATTTTAAAGATGAATATTGAATCCATGGATGTATTTAATTGCTTATACATGGTTGATTCTATATGCTAGAATAACTCTAACACATTTATATATATACATATATGTGTGTGTGTGTGTGTGTGTGTGTGTGTGTGTGTGTGTGTGTGTGTGTGCGCGCGCGCTTTCTTTGTTTGTTGTTGTTGAGAACAAATTGTAATTACAATTGCATTGGAAAAGATCAACGAGGATCTACTTCAACAGTACAGAATAAGGTACGATTCTATATCCATTAGTGTTATATTTTCTTACCGTTCTTGCATATTGGGAAAGATTGATTTCTGGTGTCATACTGTCTGTTGTGGTACCCCCATGCCATAGGAAGTTTCTCTCCGTAACAGAATTGGTGACATGTGTCGAGGTCGAACATAGTAGTCCATCGTCTGATTACCGGTCATTGATGTATGTCGTTAACAGACGCGAGATAACCCACCGATAATGAAAATGGGAACCAAGGTATAGAGTGTAATCTAACAAGTGTGAATAGATGTGTTGAGGTCAAACACTTGAAAGAATCCATCGATCAGGGGACATGTACTCATAGCGGTTTGTGTAGAAGACCTTCCAGCTTGGTGGCATTCCATATATGCTACCTCCTTGATCATGCAAGTATTCATGAGATTTCATCTCTCGTGATCATGATTCCAGTCTTTCCAGTGTATATCAAACATCTTCATCCATTATGGAGATCTTGATCCATTGTATATTCTACGTGGCGATGACCACACATGACACTTTGTATATCATGCCTATTCATGTCCATTGTACTCTTATGTATCTGGGACTGCTACATGTATTTGCAGTCACATGTAGAGATTTATCATTGTATTGTACTGATGAGTGGTTGGTACTTCCACCTGGGTCTTCATTACTCCACTTCTGGGATGGATTTTATAATGTATTTCGGCCATCATGTTATCCCCCTGATCTCACACATTAGGGGGCATTTGTTATAGCTGATTTTACCACACCAGGAAGATCACATATTTATGTCCTTCCCTATCCTTCTACAGACTCCTTAGACCCCATGGAATTATATTATAATTTGATGTTCCAAGTTCATCCCTAAAAACATGTGTTTATTCATGTACGCGACTTTTAAAGCTATACTTGTGTGTACATGCGACTTTTGACCTCAAACCCATGTACATCGGGATGTGTGCATAAGTCCAAATATTTTTGGAGTTTTCCTCATATGAGTCTGAATAAATTGACTCTTGGCCTTCCAAATTCCTTGAGAACGCTTGGGTTTGACCCTCCATTACCTCTTTGGAGTGCTATATAAGGAACCCCTTGGATACATTGAAGGAGGAGAAATTGAAGAGCAAGGAATCTATAGTCCATTGTTGCCTCAGCTTTGCTTATACTTGAGTCTGTGTACCTTTGTCCCTTGGAGAACTTAGTGTTCTTCCCAAGCTTTCATTTGCTTTGTGAGCTTGCTATCGAGAAATGGAGGATTGAAGTGGTGGAGGACTCAGTTTCTCCGGTTCACAGAAGTGCCGACAGAGTTTGTCACTATTGTGTCTCTAATTTATTAATAGAAATAAATTTTCCTGTCCAATTCATGTGCATTTTAACTAGCGTAGATCCAAATCCTATGCTCTATCAAGCGCCGAGAGGGATCAAATCTCTTAGGTGCAAACCTCTTCTTAGGTATCTATTGATTTGATTCAAAACAAAAGACACATCTTTTTATTTAAGGTCCACATATAATATTTGTATTATTAATATTTAATATTATTTATGGCCAACTTATAATATTTTTTATTATTTTTTATTTGTTAGGAACAAACATTACAACATTTCTCCATACATGGTTTTAAAACCACATGCAAGGCCTCCTACAACCATGGGTTGTTTAGGAGGCCTTTCACATGGTCTTAAAACCATTTGCAAGGCCCTCCTAAACCATGTACAATAAAACCATGGGTTGTTTAGGAGACCTTGCACATGGTTTTAAAACCATGTGCAAGGCCAACATTTTTTTAGGATAATTCAATTTGTTATTTTTTATTATTTTGTTAGGTAGAAACATTACAACATCTCCCCCATATTGTGTTTTTTTTGTGACCCACATTTTTTTTTTATAGATAATTAAATTTTTACTTTTTTATTGTTTTGTTAGGTAGGACGATTACAACATCTCCCTCATATTAGATTGTTTTCTTGGCCGACATTTATTTTGGCTTATAATTAAAAAATTTATTTTTTTATTAATAAAAATAACATTACAAGATCTCCCCCATACTAGGCTGTAGAGCGCCTCTCGACGCAAATATGAATATTGAATCCATGGATGTATTTAATTGCTTATACATGGTTTATTATATATGCTAGAATAGCTCTAACACACACACACACACACACACACACACACACACACACACACACACACACACACACACACACATATATATATGCTTGCTTTGTTTGATGTTGTTGAGAGCAAATTGTAATTGCAATTACATTAGAAAATCTCAACGGGGATCTACTTCAACCGTCTGGAATAAGGTACGATTCGATATCCCTCAGTGTTAGATTTGCTTACCATTCTTGCATATTGGGAAAGATTGATTTCTGGTGTCATACTGTCTGTTGTGGTACCCCCAAGCCATAGGAAGTTTCTCTCTATAACAAAATACTTGACTCTTATTCTTTAAAAATATACCCATGTAAATCTAGAGAAATCACCAATAAAGGTCAACATATATTTCACACCTATTAATGAAGAAATGTTCATGCAATAGATATCATTGTGAACAAGTTCCAAACGATCACGTGCATGCCATGCTTTCCCTAAATCAAAAGGTTCTTGATGATGCTTTACAAGCATACATCCTTTACAAACTCCATTAGGTGGAATATCATTTGGATGGACAATAACCATATTATGAGTTACCATCATCTTCATACTTCAAAATTTTAGATGACCAAGTTGTTCATGCTAAATTCAACTTATGTCGTCAGTTTGAGCGACGAGTGCAGTTGACCCACTCGTCTAGGAAACATTCATGGGAGGATCACAAAACTTATAAAGTTTGTCTTTGGGATCTAGTTTCCATGAAGCAACAATTCCCCCCCAAGCCTCTGGTCCTTTATGATAAATCAATTAGAAACAAACTTAATACTTTTGTTAATCTTTGTCAATTGGGAAATCGACATCAAGTTTGCACTCATGATTGGTACATGATATATGTTGGATATGTGACCATGTTGGAATTAAACATCACCATTTATAATGATAGCAAGGGTGTAATCATTAGTGACATAAATATTATCTTTAGTAGCACCACTTAAGGCAAAGAACAAAGAAGCATTATTTTCCATATGATGAGTACATCAAAAGTCGAATATCCATTCGATCAGAGTGGTGAAGGCATGTAATGCCTGGGAAGTGTTATCATAGAAGGTATAATTCTCAAGAGGTTGATTAGTTGATTGTCCAGTCGATGCATTATCCTCAAAGTGATAGACAATTCTTCTATACGTCCCATCCTGGCACAATATCAATAGGTCTTCTTCTTACGATCCCTCTTTGTCAATGATAAATCTTCGGTCTTCCCCTTTGTAGGTTGGTATATACATTTTGGTCATTGATCCTAATGACTATGTTCTTTAAAATTTTGGTTTGACCTTGAATTTCAACAAGTGAGTTTGGTGCATGCTGCCAAGCTTACCTTGTTCAAGAAACTTCTATTGATCCTTAAGCAACAAATCACATAAAGTATCAAAGGTAAAATCCTTACCATCTTGGTTGCGTCACATCCAATTGGCATGAAAGTATGAACATAAGACATCATATGATCTCTTCAAATTCATAAAAACCAGTTGAATGAGTTGTCCATCCTTCTTTGGAAAATCCTTGCCACATTCGCCTTAGAATTTCAGTTCTAGTTCATTGATACGAGCTAAATAACACTCGATCTGATTAAATGAAAGGGTTCCGGAGATATCAAATTTGTCTCTATCTTTGTTACTTCACATTTATTTATCTTGTTGAATAGCAACTTCATCTTGTTCCAGATGGCAAGAGGATCGAGAGTCGATCCCACTTGTGTTAAAGAGAATATTCCTTCAAATGTAGGTCGTGATAACACCCACAACTTTGTCCTTCTTAATATCAATGGAAAACTTAGCATTGACATCCATCAGATCAACAATAGTAGTCTTCATGAACCACCATAGTCCTTTACTTTTCAACAAGGACTCCACATATGTCACCCAAATTGCATAATTGTGTCCATTGAGAACAACATGCTCTACCTTGGAAGCCATCCTTTTGATCTAATAGATCTGATCAAAGTTCAAGGAGAGGTATTAGTCAACAAATCTTCACCCAGAGTCAATCAAACCTAGATTTGACTCAATTTGATCTATAGATAATAGGGCTAGGGATAAACCATCAGCTCTAATACCATGTTGGAGAACCTCTCAATCTTGAACTATCGAACATGAAAGAAAAAAATAATAGAAGGGAACAATATTCCAAGAAGATTGGTGATGTTTAAAGACATTGTTATAGCACTTAAGGACATTGCATCATTATCAAAACATCACAATGCATAATGAGTGTGAAAGACATCTCATATCAATCTTGTTGTTGTGGAAAACTCATAGGGTCTCCTTTTTATAGCCTTTCTATTTAACCAAGTTCCTAGAAGTAAGGAGGATCTGGTCCATAAATGTGGGTTTCTGGTCCAAACCATTTCCATAAAATATGCAATGTCCCAAATTTTATTTGATTGTCGTAGTTTTATCGATCACGACCTTTCCACATGTTAAATTATCTAACCAAACAACTGTTCAATCATTCTAATGACTTGCCTTCTTGGGACTTTAGTTGACGACTCTGCTAGCCGCCTATCGTCTAACAATTGATTGTCTCTAGAATATACAAAGGTGTGATGAAATACCAAGACCTTAGGTTCCAACAACAAGAGCCTCCTATTGATCTATGTTTTACATCACCATATGATAGCTAATTTATAGTCTATTCACCCCATTGGCCCCTTCATCCTCTAGTTACACTCTACATAACTAATTGAATATTGTTTCCTAATGTCATCCGCCTCTCTCACTTTGATTAAGGAAAGTGATGAGCCTCACACTTACCATCTTTTACTTCCTATTCTATCACCATCCTAGTTAGTTACAATATTTTTTGGGTCTTCATTAGCAAGACCATCACCTTATAATTTGCCTTAACTCTCATCAATATCAACATAGTACATTCTGAGAGTTATGACGGCAATGATTGTACCTTGATTTCCCTTCTCCTCAATAACGGGTTAACATTATACAGAGAAGAGAAAGTCACAAGTTCTCTTTCCCTCAGTAGTATTCCCTATGATCAATACCAACTCCTTTATCACATAAGGATAAGTTGTACATTTTGATAGTTTTAGTGTTTCCAATTATGAGCAAGGACTTCTAGATTTGGCATTTCAAATCATCCTCTTGACACCTTCATCATTATTTGGGTCCCGCAACCCCATGGGTTGTTCAACATCATTAATAGTTCTCCCCCCTTAAGACTCATTTCCATGATATGAGGATACTACCATATCTAGTTGGGTTTGGATTAAATCCAACTTCGACCATACCACAATATTTCATAGATATGACCATTTGGTCTCCTCTCATTGTAATTTAATTAGACATAATTTCACAAGCATAGGGATGCATGTATTGTTTATATAAAATCATTATTTAAGTATCACCTATTATATTGTTTCTTCACAAGTCATCACCACCACTCCCCCATGGATTATCCTTTATTATCAACAATTGCTCTCTCACTCTTATAGTTACAAAATATCAATTGAGGGAAGAAAAAAATGATGTATTTTAGGTATACGGATCCCTCAGAACATCATACATTAGGGGAATCTGTTATCACCTAAAGTTTTCACAGTTGTGACATTTTGATATTTGTTATGGAAATACATCACCAAAATACAACATGCATCTCACAAATCTTCATTTTCATAATAAAAAAAAACATGTAGAATGAAGTTATTTTGCATAGTCAAACTTTTGTTGACCCATTCGAATTCATAAAAGGGGCATCCGAGTGCCATCACATAGAAAATCCTTTGAAACCCATGTGGTTGTGCAAATGATCATACTCATAGATTACATGATGCATCCAAACCTTCCCAACTACATTTTGAGTTCCAAATAAGTTTGAATTGGATATTATTAGGTACTTGGGCATTCAATAACACCACCTTTGTACCTAGAAGTCAATACATGGAGAAGAGCATTCACATAGTGAAGTGGTTCTTTGAATAGCTCCATTTTGGATATAAAAGCAAGATATGGGCATGCATTCTATAAGGAAAATTTAGAGCAAATTTATACTACAGGAATTTTATTAGAAGACATCTCTTCCCTCCACATTCTTACCATTCATTGACATTTCAACATCCCTTGACTTCTTCCTCAAGGAGAAAGTGTTTTCCTTCATCGGTCCAAGTTACCTTGAGAATAATTAGAGAGAATTTGATCCAAATTTTAAGGGGCATATGGTCTAAATTCGGATGTATAAGTCATAAGGCATTAAATGGAGAGGCCACCCTCTCCTAATCATCATAAAAGCATTAAATGAAGAGGCTACCCTCTCCCATCCATGGTATTTGACAACCCACGGTTTTGTTCCATGGTATGGATTCAAGACAAATTCTACCTCTCCCATCGATGGTATTTGACAACCCATGGTTTTGTTCCAAGGTATGGCTTCGAGGCGCATTGTAATATTATTGTATAAGGATTTATGTCTTCTCAATAAATCAATATATTATTTGTGGCATCCTACATTTGTCCCATTCTATTGATTTAATATTGGGTTATTGGTTCTGAGTGTTTTTCTTAGAATAGTTTGAGAGGTGAGGCTAAAAGAACCCTCTTTGAGTCTCACCCCTACAAGTGTTCTATTTACTCTATGTTGCTCTATGGATCAAATGTTAAAAATTTTGCAGCTTTAATCTCTTCCTCTCTCTCTCGACATTCAAGCCTCTTGGGTCTCATCCCCTAAGATCCAGATCAATGGTATCAGAGCAAGTAACCATTCCATTTGAATGAGGGTTTGAGCATAGTTCGGGTTCAAAGACCTGCAAGAATTTCCAACCTCCTTTTGGCACTCTTGGAGTCTATTTGTAGGGTCATACACTGGTTTTTTATGTTGCATCTGGAGGTTCCATGATCTCTACAACAACCCATGTTGCTCTACAAAACCTTGGCATCCTACACTCATCACTCTATGGAGGACAAGCCACTTCTGCAAATTTTAAAGAGATGTTGCGATCTCTAAAAGACGTTTCAAGGGGTCTATAATAGCTCATTTGAATTTTTTTTGTCATCTATAATGGGTATTTCATGGTTTTTATTTGGCTTCCTGGTTTGTGAGATATGTTTATTTGAAGCAACACATGTTTGTATAGAGTGCAGCCACATGTACAACAACTTTAAACAAGTGCCATGGACTCCACATATCAAAGGCTCTACCATAACACATTAGAAAGTTAATTTTGTCAGCTAAAATGGGTATTTCATGGTTTTTTATCTGGATTTTGGTTTGAGAGATATCATCGATTGAAGCAACATATGTCTACAAAAGTAGCGCATGTGCGTCCTTTGAGCTTCAACAAACATTTTCTCATTCCCTTGGTGACCAAGTATGTTATATGGATGGAAAGGTCTCTTCATGATTTCAAATGGATCTTCAACGGAATTCAATTTCATCCCCTGCATTAGAAGCTATGAATGGATTTGCAGTGAGATATCAACTGCACCAAAGACCATGAATTTTTCAATTTTTTTTACTTTTATTAAATTCTATTGTAGTCATGGTTATGGGTCAACCACACAAAACCCACGATAATGTATTGTAATCGTGGTTAGGGGTCAACCACACAAAACCCATGGTTATGGGTCAAGCACGCAAAACCCATAGTTAGTGGTCAACCACACAAAACCTACAGTTATGGGTTAGCCACACAAAACCCATGGTCATGGTTATGGGTTAGCCACACAAAACCCACAATTATGGGTCAATCACACAAAACCCATGATTATGGGTCAACCACACAAAACCCATGGCTATGGGTTAACCACATAAACCCTTCTCTTCATTGGCAATTGACACAATGTAATCATGGGTCTCTTTTTAGCATGAAACAATGGGGACCATAATTTTCTAAGGGGGGAAGAATGTACCAAATTTTAGGGGGAATATGGTCTAAATTTGAATGCATGAGTCATTAAAGCATTAAATGGAGACACCACCCTCTCCCATTCATCATAAAATCATTAAATGGAGAGGCCACCCTCTCCCATCCATGGTATTTGACAACCCATGGTTTTGTTCCATGGTATGGCTTCAATGCACATTATACCTGTCACATCCATGGTATTTGACAACCCATGGTTTTGTTCCATGGTATGGCTTCAAGTCACATTGTAATAATATTATATAAAGGCTTTAGCCTTCTCAATAAAGCATTCAAGTATTTTTGGAATCCTACATTTATCTTATTCTATTGAGTTATTGGGTTATTGGTTATGAGTGTTTTTCTTAGTATAGTTTGAGAGGTGAGGCTCAAAGAACCCTCTTTAAGCCTCACCCCTCCATGTGGCCTATATACTCTATGTTTCTTTGTCTAGGATATTCACATCCTAGATCTCGTTGACGTGTCTTTCTAACAGCTGGTCCATTATGTTATCTCGTCTCCTCCTCTCTTAGCATTCAAGCCTTCCAAGTCTCAGTCCCTAAGATCTGGATCATAATTTAAAGGATCCTCTTAAGGGGAGTGGTGTATACCCCTTGGAAGCTACATTCCTCAAGGTGACATAATTGCATTCAAATATTTTCCATCATGAATTAGTCATTTGGTTGAATCTTATCTATTACGTTTTATTTCGATATCATTTTTGCAAGTTTAATAATAGAAGTATCTATTATGTTTGTTGTTTTTTGTTTTATGGATTCAATGTTATAGTATTTATCATGCTAACCAATTCATCTACTATTGCCTTGGTTTCAACGTGCAAGGAAAGGAGATTTAGCTTACCATTGAGCCACTTACCCCAAAAAAGGGTGCATAAGACGAAACTTAGTGCCCATTTAGAATATTCCATTTGAAGGAAACGATTCTAGAGATTGGAGGGAGCACACTTGAAGTAGGGAAAATTTTAAGGATCAATAATTTTTTTAAAGTGTAGGAACCTTCGTGAATATTGCTAATTCTTAAATTTACAACCATAAAATGTTTTTTTTACAAAAGCGGTTATATTTTATAAAAGAGGGAAAAGAATTACAACTAACTGGTTTTAAACAAACCAGTTCCTATAGACAGCTACTTCTCCTAAAATGGATTCGGAACAACCACAGACAGAACGCATCAACCTATGAGTCTAAGGAGGGATATCTGAAGATATAAGGAGATTAACCGACAACTCATTCTTATTTAGATCCATTGACTTATTAGCCACAATATCTGCCGTGCCATTTAGCTCATGAAGAACATGGAAGAATTCTAATCGCCAAAAAGACTTAGAAAAAGCCTTGATCCTTTTAATCATCCTGGTCAGTTTCAGGTTCTTGCTCTGGCTTGCTCCATTCAATTCCTGGATTAGTAATCGGGAATCTCCAAAAACATTAGCTTCCTCAATACCTTTCGCTTTCAACTACTTGATACCTTGCCATAGCCCGCATGCCTCAGCCATATTATTGGAATCAGTTCTGATATTCCAGAAATATTCCACTTATTTTCTCCCTTCCGAACTGTAATGATCCCCCCACTTCCCGCCATCCCTGGATTCCCCTTTGAGGCACCATCTAAAAATAATTTAAACACCTTTCTTTCTTTCAGCCAATTCCCAAATTGGGACTTATCTAGTCTGATTTCCCAAATCTCCAACCTCTTTGAAACAAGATCAATGCTGATATCTACTGCATTAAAAGACTACATCCACTTGAGCTCGTTTTCCTCAATCCTAGCTTTATTCCTAGGAATCTGATTGATTTTTAAAATATCACCCATAAGGGCCTGCGTTTTGGTCACTATTTGCCCTGGCAGTTGCTCTTGGTTTTGAAAGATCATGTGATTCATCTCTATCCATAAGTGTCAGCAAACCAGTTTGGGGAGCATCAACCAGCTCTGTTTTATGCCTCTTTTATTCACCAAGTCCGCTTTGAAGTCCTGTTGAGGCCTGGAAATTTGCAGGCAACAAAAGCAAGGGATTCTCCCCAGTCAACATTCCCAACTAGCCCATGACTGTTTGGTGTAGGGAATCCGTCCAGTTTGCGGTCCGGCTAGCGTAGGTCAAGTAACAAAAACAAAGGGTTTTACCAGTTGCGGCCCGGTCCACCGTATATATTTTTGTATTTTTTACTTTAAGTATGATATACACGTGCCTATCTAAGATGCAGATTGATAAAGACTGCAAGGAGTGGTCACAATGTGATGCGCAGGTTCTTACCTCTCGTCTTAGACTCTCTCACATCTAAATCACACACAACTAGAAAAACAACACTAACTAAGCTGTCCCTAGGGAGCAAGATATTAATTCATGAGTAATGTAATACTGTTCACATGTTAAGATAAATCACAGATAGTTGTTCTTAGAATCAAAACACATAAACATGAATAAAGATATACACGACAAGATAGCTCATCGACCGTTAAAACCTCCATTACTCATAGTGGAAATTATCACAGAATAAACCAGAGAACATTCAAATAAGAACATAGGTTCAAAAAGTTAGAATGCTCTCACAGTTAATGAAACATAGTTGAAAACGAAATAGTTCCCCTTCAAGATTGTTCATTTTATCACATTCGAACATTCCACACAGCACCTTCTCCAACAGGAAAAATTTGTAATTTATTATTGTAAAATGAAGTAGTTCCTCTTACAACAAGTGGTTCACAAGTTTCTCCAAGGAAAAAGCCCCAATTCCCTCTAACTTTCCTATATTTAAACCAAACAGCAAAACCCTTGGGCTGCACCAACCCTGTGACCTTTGGGCTCCCCCAACCGTTTAATCTCACAAATTTGTCCTTTTGTGAGTGCTCATGATTCATATAATGTGTTACACTTTAGATTAAGACTTATGAGTACTTCATGAAACGGGACCAGCTTAGTAACTAATGAATCTTTTCCAAGCCTGGGCCCCTGTTTTATCAATTCTACTTTGTCTTTTATTTGTCCCTTTTAAGATCCCGTTGATCTCAGAACATCTCTGCTTATCACTTTTCAGCCAACTTCCTTCTACTTTGTCCGTCAGCTATGTCTTCTTTGCAGCAGTAATCTGAAGAATCTTCTAAGTTCGTCTGTAGTTAAAACAAAAATTCATCATTAATTCGGATTGCATCTTTTCAACAAATGTAAACCATACTAACAATAAAACTGATCATCAAAATGAGGCCCTGTACTGCACTCTCGTGGCGAAAACCTTAAAATGATAGAATATGAAACCCTCGCCACCCATAAGATAGGGTAAAAACACACACAGAACGGGATGGAAAACCCTCACCAGCAGGAAAAATGAGCATCGGGCAGATAAAACTCCTCATCGGTGAATGAGAAAACTACAAGTCGGGAGGTTAGTTCATTAAGCCGCCGTAATGGCAGAAACCAAAAAAACAAGAATCCCGGGTCAGCATAAAGTGACGGCGAAATAAAGCATTGAAATTTGTCGCATCAGAGATCAAAACAACTATAGCATCGGATGGTCAGCTTGCTAAAGAGCCGCAACGGTGGAAACCATACAAACAACGGCTTCCATTTTCAAATGAAAAATGCACTGATCGAAAGTTTCCATGACGAAACACCGGTGATGATGAGCTCAACGCAACCACTGTGTCAGCGACACGAGAGACTAACCCTCTAATAAAACATTAAAAACACTCCGATAGAGAAAACAAATCATCGAAAAGCAAAGGTTTAAGCAGTAAAGCCATGGAAACATCAAGACTAAGAATTATCCGTCAGCAAGATAGATCAATAGGTAGTCGTAACGGTGGAAGGTGGGTGGACAATGGATTCCATAGCAAAAATAAAACATCGGTGAAATCCAAGACAAACCATCGACGAACGGAACAGCAACGTCGATTAGTTCATTAAGGAGCCGCAACGGCGGGTAACAATCAAACTATGCCTTCCGCAAACCAATAAAAACTTTGACAATTGGAAACTTTAAGACCACGGATCGGCAAACATAAAATAAGGATCTCTGCAACGTCGGTAAAATAAACAACAACGTTTCCAAAATGGCGGCTGCATAGAGAACTATGGCCGCGATTCATGTTCAACTAACCTCCGAAAAACCAAATCAAAAAAATGTTAAGTTTCGAAAGACTTCAGCGGTGTAGCGATAGAAGTACTTTGTTTCTTCTTCGACACCGCGGCTGCAAAGAGAACTAAAACTTTAATTCGAACAGAAATGGAATTTCGATAGCACTGAAAGAAATCATTCAGATCAAAGGACAACCCTTTCAAATCGAACTTTAAACTCCATGACCCAAAGCATTTGCAGACACAACAATTTTTCGAAAAGAATGAAAAGAGTTGACCTCAATACAATCCAAACTGTAGCAGAGGGAAAAACAAAATAGAGTTCATGAATCCACACACTCCCCTACAAGATAAAATAAAAAGGAGGGTCCAAAATTTCAAAAATTTGGGAAAACAGTTGCAGCTGCAACAATTGGTGACTACCTGGTGAACCTAGATCTCTAGACAATTTATTCCTTAAGTAACATACTATTTAACAATAAAACCAACATGTTGAATTCTCCTAGATGTCTGGATTTCCCAAATGGCGAATATATGTACTTTTAATCATTGATGATAGTGCAATTTAGGAGAATGGGAACCAAGATTTCCAAGTCAAGATAACTCTTTGAGGCCAGGAAGATGAGTTTCATTTATTACCTCTGTCTTTAGGTAGCTTCCAGCTTGGACACCATAGGATTGTAACAGATGGTAAACATAAATATTCATTTGTTCCTCATTCCCATGCCATTTTGCACTTTTTGTGCTTTTGTACTTTTTTTGTCCCCTTTTTGAGTCCTCCTGCATGCCTTTCTTTCTAAATTTTTATTTAGGCTCATCTATCCATAGTGTCCTTTTGTGTGAGAGATACATTTAACTTTCAGCTCACGGACGGAGAAAAACTTTGGCAATTTTGTACTTAAATGATTCAATACTTTGTTTTGGTACCTATTACTTTCATAGGATTTTTTTTACTCTTATCTACCTTTTGGCTTTCAATTCTTGGCATGAGATCATTTATATATAATATACTGTTTACCCTGCTTCCTTTCCTTGGGTCTTTTGTTGTCACCCCGTAGGACATTTTACATGTGAGATGGATGGAGCCTTGAAAGAGTAATCCAGACTTTTGATCCTGAGTTATTTTACAAGGATTAAGTAGGACTTCAATGTGTTCCTAGCCATTTAGGAAAATTGTTAAACTAGAAGAAATTCTTTCAGATAAAACAATAGTACACAGTCTTATAATCAAGGATTTTAGTTAATCCAGAATTCTGATGCTCTCCATGCAACCAAAAGTTTGCCTCTTTTATTGAAGTCAACCAAAATCTAACTAAAACCAACAGAAATAAAATAAATCAAAATAAACCAACAAAGCAAATTATTTATGTACAAAACAAAAGAACAAAAACAAAAACTCAGGAAAAATAAGGTTTGAGAACTAAACCATTTACTGGTAAGTTCTCTTCCCACCCCTGTAAATCTTGCAATTTATAGGTTGAGGGGCCAAGTTTTTCCGCAATATGGAAAAGGCCTACCCATAACTGTTGAAATTTCATGTGTTTTCCTTTCTCATCATGGGGGTGGTCCCATTTGAGAACCAAATCTCCCACCTCGAATTCTTTTGTTCCAGCGTTGTGTTTATCAAACCATCTCTTTACTACCTCCTGTTGTTGTTTAAAACGTTCTCTGGCCCTGGATCTAGATTCCTTTGCCTTCAAAAGATTATGTATCCTTATCTACAAGACTTCATTATCTGATCCTCTGGATTCCTGAGCTATTATGGAAGAGGGTAGCATGATATTGGGGGGTAGAATGGCCTCTTTTCCATAAACAAAGGTATACGGGGACACACCTAACGAAGTCTTGGGGGTGACCCTATCAGCCCAAAGAGCATTTGGTAATGTTGAGTGCCAACTCCTCTAATTTTCTATCGCTGTCTTTTTTAAAATCCTAATCGGATTCTTGTTTGTAGATTCAGCCAAACCATTTCCCTGTGGATAGTAATTTGCAGAGTAATGCAACTTAATTCCTTTCTCATGAGCAAATGCAGTTAATCTAATCGAGGAAAAGTAAGTAGCATTATCGAAAACTAAAGAAATTGGAACTCCAAACCTAGTCATAATATGATCTTGCAAGAAGTCCATGACCGCATCTTCATTTACTTTACGCAATGGAATGGCTTCGACCCAACGAGTGAAGTAGTCGGTTGCCGTCAGAATATATTTGTGTTGCAAGGAAGAATTTGGAGTTATCTCTCCAATTTTTGTCCATCCCCCACTGCTTAAAAGGTTATGTTATCATTACCGGCTTTAATGGTCCTGCTGCTTTAACTTGTCTTCCACCACACCTTTGGCAGATGTCACACTTTCTGACATGGGCATGTGCATCTTTGAACAATGTGGGCCAATAGTATCCAGCTCTAAGAATTTTATGTGTTGTTGTATCTCCGGAGAAATGTCCTCTAGCAAGCCCATCATGTAAGTCTATCATTACCTTCTTCACATCTTCTTTCTCAAAGCATCTAAGAAGAACTCCATCATAATTCTTTCTGAATAATATTCCTTCAATAATCTGATATGAGGCTGATTTAAGACGCAGTGCTCTTCTTTGCTCAGAATTCCAATGTTCCGATAATAATCTTGCTTGAAGGTAATGCACAAGGTCTCGATACTAGGAGTTCGGAGTTGTGAAAAGAGGACATACATCCATCAAATGTAACTCAGCTTCATTTTCCCGGCTCTTTTCTTCATTGTCTTTACTTTCAGTCATTAGTTTGCACAATCCCTGCCCTTTAACTATGGAGGCTGGCTTGAATTCGAGGTTATACTCCTGTAGAGCTGTTACCCAGTTGCCTCTTCTTTCTCCTAACTCTTTTTGTACGAAAAGAGACCTCACAACTGGGTGCGGAACGATTACCTTTGTCCGGTTCTTAAGTATGTATGGCCTGAATTGTTTTACTGCTTTGAACACGGCATAAGCTTGTTTATCCACAGCTGGGTAATTCAATTCGGCCCCTTGCAGACCGATGCTCATAAATGATATGGGGAACTCATCTCCCCCATCTTCCCTCTGGGTAAGCATAGCTGCTAGTGAATCATCAGATGCAAAAGTGTACAAAATAAAATCTTTCTCAAAATCCAGACTTTTGAGGGAGGGTGCGTGCACAACAGCTGTTTTAATTTTACTAAATGCGTTCTTCTCTACATCAGTCCACTTGAATTGTACACTTTACTTTACCATTTTCTACAAAGGTTTAACAATTTGAGCGAAATCTGGCACAAACCTTCGCACGAAATTTATTGTCCCCATAAATGATTGCATGCCCTTTTTATTATCAGGTAAGGGAATTTGTTCGATGGCTTTGATCCTTTTTGGGTCTATGGAGATCCCCTTTTTAGAAACCACATGACCCAACAACTTACCTTCTGTAACCGCAAACACGCACTTCTTGGGGTTTAGTGAGATACCATATTTTCGACAACGTTCAAAAATCTGCTTTAGATGAAATGCGTGTTCCTCTCTTTTCTTTGAGAATATCATGATGTCATCGAGGTATACTACAGCACTGCAGCCAATCAGACCGCGGAAGGCTATGTCCATAGCCCTCTGGAAAGTAGCTCCAACGTTTATGAGTCCAAAGGGCATCCTTCTGTAAGCAAAATTCCCCACCTGGTTCTGAATGTCGTTTTAAGTCTGTCTTCTTCAACTACTAATACTTGATTGTAGCCTGAGAATCCATCTAATAAAGAGAATAGTCCAGAACCTGAAACCATTTGCAATATCTGTTCCATGGGTGGAACAGGATAATTGTCTTTATCTGAAGCACGATTTAAGTTTCTGAAATCCACACATAGCCTAATTTCTCTGGATTTCTTCCTTACTGGTGCCAGATTTGAAACCCATTTCGAGTGCCTAACCTTGAAGATAATTCTAGCATCCAATAGTTTCTTAACTTCATTCTGGATTAAAGGTTCTAATTTTGGATGCATTTTCCTTAAAGGATGCTGATAAGGTTTGATTCCAGATCTGATGGGGATAACATGTTGGATTATATTGGTGTCATATGTCTTCAGATCTTCATACGTCCAGGCAAAAACATCTTTGTATTGTTTGAAAAGACTGATAAACTTATTCCTTTCACCTAGGGAGCAACATTTTCCCAAATTCACATATTTAGGCTCCATTTTAGTCCCCAAATTAATCAACTCGAACTGTAGAGACGAGTTATGAGTCTTCACATTTGCTGGTCTTCTAAATTTCTCGTTTAAATCAAACATTCGCTCTAAAGTCCGGACTCCTTTAGGAATAAAATTATCGAATTTTAGCTCGACTTGATGTTCTTCATCATCAATAATCGCCCCTTTGAAGGTTTTGTCATTTGTCAAGCATTCTATAATTTGTTGATCATCATCAAAAACTTGTAGATTGGTAATCATATCTAGAACTGAAGGCCTGAAAAGCAATTCAACAGAGCACCGATTATTAGAGGGCACAAGCCTCGCAGTTGAGGTGGCCAACAAGTCAGCTACTGCATTCTTAAGTCTTGGAATCGATACAATGTTAAATGCATTAAAACATTAAAGTAAATCCCATACTTCATTTTTATAAGCTTTTAAATGAGGATAAATGTAATGTATTTGATTTCGAATTTGTTTTACAATTATTTCAGAATCTCCAAGCGCTTTCAAATTTTTTTGCCTTTTAATTCAATTGCTTTTCTTAATCCCTGAACTAATGCTTCATATTCAGCTATATTATTGGTACATTCAAACTCTAACCTACATGAAAGAAAATGTTTGTTTTTCTTAGGGTCAATCAGGACACAGCCGGCTCCAGACCCCTCTAAAGTTTTAGAACCATCAAAGAAAAGCATCCAAAAATCGCTAACTACTGTGCGAGAATTAACATCTACATCTACAACTAAGTCTACTATTTTACAATCAATTTCATCAGCTTGTGAAAAACGAAGGAGATTAGGCTGAGCATCTGATGTATCGTTGGCTTCTTCCACTTGATAGTTTCCTGGTTCTAGCTCAATAAAGTAATTTCCCAAAACGGAATCCACTGGTTCATTTGTACCTTCGAACTGAGTAACATTGTGTTTCATGTGGGGCTCCCTCAAAAATTTAATTTGATTTGGGCTTCCTTTATATGGTAGCCACAGATGTGACCAGTTCAAGGCAAAATATCCGTTCAGCTTTGCCGACCAATCTCTGCTCAAAAAAAGTCCATAGGCTTCCGGTATGTCAGCCACCACAATATCAATGAATTGACATACCTTATCATTTGAAGATAAGCGAACGAGAACATCCTCCATTTCCCCAATTACCTTCACATTCGTTCTATCCAACTGAACGACCCTCCAAGTAGATGGTTTAGGTTGCCCATTTATTTTTTTGCAGATCGACAGTGGCATGACGTTGACTGATGCCCCCGAGTCTACTAGGCAGTTATGCACGTTGTGGTTGAAAATTTCAAAAGTAAGGAGAAAAGGTGGAGTCTTGCATTTAGGCGTACCTCCCATACTTGCTTCACCAATTTCTTCTTCTTGGGGCTGATTGTCAGTGGGCAGCCTCTCCTCGGATATTTCAAGTGCTTTCAATAGCTTTTCTTTCCGCCGCGACACATTGCACATTTCAAATAATGAGATGTTTGCCCTTACCTTTTTCATATCCTCCATAATGTCATAATCCATCTTATGTCTTGTGAGATTCGGTTCAACATTATTTATCTTTTCTTCATTGGGCTTAGTAGGCATGTTGATCTATCTAGGATTTTGACTGGTTATGGTGAATTCCAGAATTTTATTAGCTGAGGAGTTGTTTTGAAATTTCTTAACATTCTTTTGAAGTCTCTTAATATTCGGGAGCATAAGACTGTTTTCCTTAATCAACCCCCTGGCTTCTCGTCATTACATTTGTTTCCAAGATGTCCTCATGTCTTATATCATTTTCTTCCTCGATATCAAACAACGATACACAGTCCCATAAAACCATGGCCTCATCCTCCTGTTTTTCTATTGATTTATTGTTGTCTTTCCCTTATTCATCATTGTCTTCAGTTAATTTGGAATCCAACAACTGATTCATGACCAACGTCATTGAATTTATCCATTGAGGACAATTCTTTTCAGAATGGGGTTGTTGGTGGAAAGTGAAAAAGTTATCCATTCCTACCTCCGTTAAGTTCATAGATGCAGGGTTGTGCGGAGGTGTTTGGGGTTGATTGTTATCTTCCATTTTCTTGTAATAAGACTTATAGAAATTTTGGGCATCCTTTTCCTTTTCCAAGTCTATGATTCTATTAGAGATCTTTTGCATCATCTTTGCCATTCCTTCGAAATCTGGTGATTGCTCCTCTTTAGGCTTAGTAAATAACAAAGCTTTCCTCCCAACATTTTTTTCTCCTGACCGTTCAGGATAATCTTCGATGCTTTCTTTTTCAGCCTCTACTCTCTCTGCTTCTTCATAAGTCTCTACTAGCATAGGTTTGGCTTTCATCTTGGTAAACATGGCCAATTCGGGTCCTAGAGCTGAGGTATAATACTCAATTAGAAATTTATCCGAGGGTTTGTCAGCTTCAGAAAAAATCTTAAGATAGGCTACGAATCTTTGGGTAAAACTATGCACCTTCTCTTTTCTTTCTTTATTTAAGGCGCACAGTCCTTTCATGAGAGCCGCATGAGTTTTTTGGGTTGCATACTTACTCCTAAAAATCCTTTCAAAGGTATCCCAGTCTGGGATGGAGTTTGCAGGCAAACCAAAATACCATGATGCTGCTCCTCCTTTAAGGGTATGTGAAAAAAAGTCTACAAACGACATCCTCATGCTCCCCAGCCCTCAACCCTTCTATTGCCAAATAAAAACTTTGTAAATGGTCATATAGTAACATCTTCTCATTTGGATCAAACTTGGGCAGCATCTTTTCAAAAGCTTGAGGTAAATCATGCAAAGGAGGTGTTATGTTTAGAGGTGATCTGGCTTTCCAAGTAGATGGTGGATTTGGTGGGTTAGGTGGCTGATTTGCGTTTACGCCTGCCATGAGTCTGGGTGGAGAGTGAGGTGGTGAATGAACAGGAGTATGAATAGGTGAACGGTAAGGTGTATTTGGGCCCACTTGATTTAAAGGTTGAACCACTTCCTGTAAGGTTGTTTCTACCAGTTCTTCCAAATCTCCAACCAACACCGAGTCTTCCAATATAGGATGGTCTTTCTTTTGATATTCTCTTCTGGGCAAGTCAGGGATAATCGGTAATCCTCCAATATTCTTCACATATGCCCTAGTGTGTCTTCTCAGATCATTAACTACTTCGTTATTGATAGAATACAAGTGCTCTTTACCCTTCTCTTCAGGAATTGGATTGGGAAACAAACTGCTTTCTGAACTGTCACAGGTGGAATAATCTCAAGAAAATGGATTTCCTCGGCCAGCCATGCACTGGCGGCCCTCCTTCTAGTGCCAAAAACTGTTGAGGCCTAGAAATTCGCAGGCAACAATAGCAAGGGATTCTCCCCAGTCAACGTTCCCAACTAGCCCGTGACTGTTTGGTGTAGGGAATCCGTCCGGTTTGCGGTCCGGCTACCGTAGGTCAAGTAACAAAAACAAAGGGTTTTACCTGTTACGGCCCGGTCCACCGTATATATTTTTGTATTTTTGACTTTAAGTATGATATGCACGTGCCTATATAAGATGCAGATTGATAAAGAATGCAAGGAGTGGTCACAATGTGATGCGCAGGTTCTTACCTCTCGTCTTAGACTCTCTCACATCTAAATCACACACAACTAGAAAAACAACACTAACTAAGTTGTCCCTAGGGAGCAAGATATTAATTCATGAGTAATGTAATATTGTTCACATGTTAAGATAAATCACAGATAGTTGTTCTTAGAATCAAAACACATAAACATGAATAAAGATATACACGACAAGATAGCTCATCAACCGTTAAAACCTCCATTACTCATAGTGGAAATTATCACAGAATAAACCAGAGAACATTCAAATAAGAACATAGGTTCAGAAATTTAGAACGCTCTCACAGTTAATGAAACACAGTTGAAAACGAAATAGTTCCCCTTCAACATTGTTCATTTTATCACATTCGAACATTCCACACAACACCTTCTCCAACATGCAAAATTTGTAATTTATTATTGTAAAACGAAGTAGTTCCTCTTACAACATGTGGTTCACAAGTTTCTCCAAGGAAAAAGCCCCAATTCCCTCTAACTTTCCTATATTTAAACCAAACAGCAAAACCCTTGGGCTGCACCAACCCTGTGACCTTTGGGATCCCCAACCGTTTAATCTCACAAATTTGTCCTTTTGTGAGTGCTCATGATTCATATAATGTGTTACACTTCAGATTAAGACTTATGAGTACTTCATAAAACGGGACCATCTTGGTAACTAATGAATCTTTTCCAAGCCTAGGCCCCTGTTTTATCAATTCTGCTTTGTCTTTTATTTGTCCCTTTTAAGATCCCGTTGATCTTAGAACATCTCCACTTATCACTTTTCAGCCAACTTCCTTCTGCTTTGTCCTTCAGCTATGTCTTCTTTGCAGCAGTAATCTGAAGAGTCTTCGAAGCCCCTATGCAGTTAAAACAAAAATTCATCATTAATTCAGACTGCATCTTTTCAACAATTGTAAACCATACTAACAATAAAACTGATCATCAAAATGAGGCCTTGTACTGCACTCTCATTGCAAAAACCTTAAAATGATAGAATATGAAACCTCTGCCACCCACAAGATAGGGTAAAAACACACACAGAATGGACGGGAAAACCCCCACCGGCGGGAAAAATGAGCATCGGGAAGATAAAACTCCTCATCGACGAATGGGAAAACTACAAGTCAGGAGGTTAGTTCACTAAGCCGCCATAAAGGTGGTAACCAGAAAAATAAGAATCCCGGGTCAGCATAAAGTGACGACGAAATAAAGCATTGAAAGTTGTCGCATCGGAGATCAGAACAACTATAGCATCAGATGGTCAGCTTGCTAAAGAGCCACAACGATAGAGACCATACAAACAACGGCTTCCATTTTCAAATGAAAAATGTAGCGATCGAAAGTTTCCATGACTAAATGTCGTCGATGATGAGATCAATGCAACCACCATGCCGGTGACACAAGAGACTAACCCTCTGATAAAACATTAAAAGCGCTCCGATAAAGAAAACTAATCATCGAAAAGCAACAATAAAGCCATGGAAACATCAAGACTAAGAATTATCCGTTGGCAAGATAGATCAATACGTAGCCGCAACGGCGGAAGGTGGGTGGACAATGGATTCCGCAGCAAAAAGAAAACATTGGTGAAAGCTAGGACAAACCATCGGCGAATGAAACAGCAACGTCGGGCGATTAGTTCATTGAGGAGCCACAACGGCGGGTAACAATCAAACTACGGCTTGTGCAAACCAATAAAAACTTCAACAATTGGAAACTTTAAGACCACGGATTAGCAAACATAAAATAAGGATCTCCGCAATGTCGGTAATATAAACAACAAGGTTTCCAAAACGGCGGCTGCATAGAGAACTATGGCCGCGATTCATGTTCAACTAACCTCTGAAAAACCAAATCAAAAAAATGTTAAGTTTCGAAAGACTTCGGTGGTGCAGCGATAGAAGTAGTTTGTTTCTTCTCCGACACCATGGCTACAAAGAGAACTAAAACTTTAATTCGAACAGAAATGGACTTTTGATAGCACTGAAAGAAATCATTCAGATCAAAGGACAACCCTTTCAGATCAAACTTTAAACTCCATGACCCAATGCATTTGCAGACACAACAATTTTTCAAAAAGCATGAAAACAGTTGACCTCAAGACAATCCAAACTGTAGCAGAGGGAAAAACAAAACAGAGCTCATGAATCCACACACTCCCAGGCAAGATAAAATAAAAAGGAGGGTCCAAAATTTCAAAAATTTGGGAAAACAGTTGCAGATGCAACAAGTCCTTTTCCAATTTCACCAACCAGTACTGAACGTTATCCGAGAAATTCACCTTTCCGAACCAAGGAGTGATGAGAGTATCCCACACCTCTCTGGTGAATTGGCAGAAGAAGAACAAGTGCGGTATGGTTTCAGAGTTGGCTCGACACATTGGGCATCTAAATGGACCCTCTATGCCACGATTTTGCAACTTCTCTCTTGTCAGGATTCTATGGTGCTGTAGGGTCCAACAGAAATAGTCGATTTTGGGCATCACGGGGACTTCCCACAGCTTCTTCCAGCTTGCAGGATTGGGGGCAACACTGGTAATTGCTGAATAGACTCTGTAACCCATGGCCGATGTGTAATTGTCGGAGTTTCCCCAGCCATGACGATCCTTGATATATCTGGCCATTGGAGCCGTACCTGAGAGATAATCTAGAAATTGGAGTTTCTCATCATCCATCTCCACCAGACAGTCCAATAATTGCCACCCGATCCATCAGAAAGGAGCTTCCGATTCCCATAGGACTACATCCCATAACGTGGAAATTACGTTCCTATAAAGCCATCTTTTGAGAGCTGGGAGAGGGGGAGGAACTGGTTTCCCCAAGACTGGATCTAGCCAAATCATAATTTTCTTGTCGTTGCCAGGCACCCAATGCAGATCTTCTTTTTAATTTTGCAAGCGCCTTCTTGCATAGCATGAATATGGGGGAGCCACTGTTGCTTCTAAGAGCTGATTCCAGGCACCGAAGTCTAGGTCCATTGAAGTATTTTTTCCAGATTGCCTTGCTGCTCCAAGATGGATTTTGATCAACCAGCTTCCATAGCAATTTAGCTCCCAGATCTAGATTTTGGAACTTCAGATCTTTGAGATTGAGGCCTCCTTCCATCCGGGGCATTTTATTTTCTTCCAGCTGACCAAGGAAATTTTTTTCCCTTCTCCATTCTTTCCTCCTTTCCAGAGGAAGGATCTCAGCATACACTCTAGCTTTGCTAAGATTTTGGATGGGGCCAGTAACATAGAGCACTGATATAGCAAGTAGTTATTGAGGACCAATTTAATCGTCACCATTTTCCCAGCCAGGTTTAGCCAAATCGCACCCCAGCCCAGGATTTTTTTCCTAATTTTTTCAATTAGCAGATTCCAGTCCGAGCATTTTGGTTTGTTTCTAAAAATAGGGATCCCCAGATATATAAAATATTGCTAAATAGTGGCTCCTTCAATCCCAAGAATCCGAGATATCCCCAACATCTCCCTCGGGTTGATGTTCCAACTATAGATCGCACTTTTCTTGAGATTTGGCTTGCTCTCCTAAGCTTGCCTAAAGAGATCCAATTCATCTTTGAATCTTCTGGTGATGATCTTACTTGCTCCCCCAAGCAAAATAGTATCATTTGCAAACTGAGCATGATTGATGCTTTTAGTTCCTCGGGCTATACTGATGCCTATTAAGTCTTGGTCTCTCCTAGCTTGTTCGAGTTCGATACTGAGTACGGAAGCCTGGATAGCATAGATCAGAGGTGATAATGGACAGCCCTGCCTCAGGCCTCTAGAATCTTGGAAGAATCTAGCCGCTCTTCCGTTTATGAGAGGAGAGATCCAGGGCACGCTGATATAGGCCTTCACCCATCTGATGAAGCTTTGATCGAAGCCAAATCTTGCCATTGCGTTAAGAAGAAAGGTGTGGGAGACTCTATCAAACGCATTGGCTATGTCAATATTCACCACCATACCTTTTTCGCATTCTTGAGGCTGGAATGAATTGATTCTTGGACCAGGATAATATTATCCCATATTTTTCTGCCTTTAATAAAATTGCCTTGGTTCTCTAGAATGATACGAGGGAGAATATCTTTAAGTCTATTAGCCATCAATTTAGTGATAATCTTATACCCGATGTTGTATATGGAGATTGGATGGAATCTGTCGAAGGAGCTTGCTTCTTTCTCTTTGGGAATCCAAGCTAGAAAAGTTGAGTTGGTACTACCACCGATTTTGACACACTTCTGGGACTATTTCACCATTTTGAAAAGGTCCTTCTGGACAATATCCCAACAGACTTTGATAAAAAAAGGCATGAAACCATTTGGACCCGACGATTTATCTTCATTCATTTCCTGCACGGTCTCTTTAATCTATTCAATCGTGATACTCTTTACCAGGTTCACGTTATCCTTTCTTCTAATAAGATTTGGAATTAGATCCATAATCTCTCCATCATCGATTATCCCATCCTCTGCCGTGTAGATATTGCTGAAGTGATGGCTAGCTTCAACTTTGATATCTTCGAAGTCACTAATAACTTTATCCTGAGCGTGGATCTCATTCACTATTTTGAAGTTTTTCCTCGACTCAGCCTGCTTGTGAAAGAACCTGGAGTTGCGATCTCCAACTTGGAGCCATAGACACCTAGCATTCAACCTCCCTTGCGCAGCCTGCATGCATGCGACGAAGAGCTCTTACTGCAGTCTGACTTCTTTCCATTGATCCTCCTCAGTGATGATTTTAGTCTCCATTGCGATTTGGTAGGACTCAAGCTTCAACACGGCTTCCTCTTTTTTAATACTTGGAGTTTTAAGGTTTTTTGCCCAGGATTTGAGCATCCATTTAGTTCTACGCAGCTTTTCTCCCTAGATGAAGAATGGTGAGCCCGAGACTGGAGCATTCCAAGCTTCACTAACTACCTTCCTAAATTCAGTGTGAGGGATCCAAAGGGGGCTGAAGCGAAAGGGTAGAAGTCCAAGGTTCTGGTCCTTCCGCATCTTGAGCAGTATAGGCTTGTGATCAGAACCACCAAACGCCAAGATTTTAGATGAGGATTTCATTCCCAGTAAGAGAAAGGAATCTTGGACCAGAAAGCGATCCAACCTGGCGGCGATATGCCCTAGGCCCAGTCTTTTATTGTTCCAAGTATACTTCCCTTTGGTGGGAATGATATCTGATAGCCCCCAATCCAAAATTAAATCATCAACATGCTCCCTGAGTGGATCCCTGACCACAGATCCTCCTCTCTTTTCTTCCTTATTTAGAATGATATTTAGTTCACTAGCTAAGATGACATTGCCCATCAGATTGCTTTTTTCGTCCCGAATAAGGTTCCAGCAGATTTTCTTTTCAGCATAATTAGTAGTCACATAAATATTGAAGAGTCTTACCTGAATGTTTTTGTCTTTCTGCAGCAATGTAGTAAGAATCCAACGCTGACTTTGCTTGGTTTCAACAAGCTCATATTTCTGGTCATCCCCGAGTGTACCTATTCCACTGGAGGCACCCCTTGAGCTGACTGCTATTTTCCCTCCTTTCTTCCAGAAATTTGCACTTACCTGGAGAAAGATATCTTTCTCCATCTTGGTCTCCTGGATCAGTATGATGTTTGGTTGGACTAAACTTATAAGCTTTTTCATTGCTTCTTCCTTATCTTTGCTTCCCAGACCTCTATAGTTCCACGAGAGGACCTTCATTGCTTACTTTTAGTGGGAGCAGGAGTCCCCTTCTGATGATGCCCTGACTGCCTCCTATTTTTGGGGTTTCATAGAAGTTCTTCTAGTGTTAATTGAGAACCTGGTAGCATATCCTTATAGGTGGCTTGCTTGCGCACCTCCTTAGTGGATCTTCTTCCTCTGGCCTTCTTCGTGCTTGGGGTAGTCATCTCTATTTCTCCTTCCTCTTCCTCCTCTCCCTCGTCATCTGGTTCCTCTTTTGACCCTTCTTGGTTCCCCCTTTCTTTTACAGACTCCCCTGAGTCTGAAGGAGTGATGTTCTCAGGAAGATCTGGCAAGAGTGCCTCTATTTCATGCTCCTTCTCCTCCCCACTGCTGATTGTTTCCTTTGTGCCGCTAGTCCAGGTCCTTTCCTCATTGTCCTCACCTTCTAGCATGGCTTTAATGTGTGCCTTTCCCAAGCTTCTTTCCTTTCCATTTCTCCAGCTTTAGCTTTGGTTTTGCTTTTCCTGGCTGGTTTCCAACCCTCCTCTTTTTCTTGCTGGTCTTCTAGTTTCTTCGGGCAGTTACAAAAGAATTGTCTGTATTCATGGCACCCTCTACATTTGAAAGGAAGTTGCTCGTATTCCAGCTTCTGATAGTAAGACCAGTTCCCTACTGTGAGCTTGATTGCCTCCGGTAATCCGGCTTCTAGATCCACCTCAACATAGATGCACGCACAAGTGTATTAATCTTTTGGACTTGCCATATCGATGTACCTTCCTAGCGTATTCCGTATCACTTTGAGCGACTTTGGGTTCCAGCAATGAATTGGGAGGTTTGGGAGCCTGACCCAGACTGGGACAACTTTAGGGATGTCTGCCTCTGGATCGAAATCTGGAGTCCAGTTATTCAGGTAAAGTCCTTGAGGTCCCATGAAGTAGGGACCATTGCAGAAGATAAGATCTTTGTCATCCTTAGCTTCGAAGTCGAAAAGGAAGTAACCTCTCCCGACTGAGTAAGATGCAACATTTTTTGAGATCAAGGGTCTCCAGTTCATCTGGACCCAGTTCTCCATGGATTTTGGGGACGGCCAAAGGCCTGTGAATTGCCCATCCAGGTGGCCCTCTCTACCAGATAGAGGGCCACCCGAATTGTGTCCTCCGAACACAGAGCTACAACTGGGACGTCCTTGATTCATTTGAAGAACTTCAGAGGGGTTCCCTTTGAGGACTTTTTGCCTTGGTCGGTTACAATATTTTCAAAGACTTCTGAGAGATGGACATTAGGCGTCCCACCCATATTCGGCCCCATTGGCCAACGATCTCACCATATCTGGCTCCCACTCAACTCTAGGACCAAAACATCCTACATGCAGATCCAGGTGCACAAATCTGCTTTTGACAGAATGCCACCAAAGTCACGATCCAGAGGGTAGCTTCATGCAAGATCGATGCCCATCGAAGAAAGCTGCTGCACAAGGAGGAGCGCACGCAGGTGCAGAACGCCTCGGGATGCTCTCTCTGATCCAAGCCAACGTGATGTATCGTAGTACAAGAACAACCCCTTGTAGTTTATTTTTGAATTTACAACCATAAAATGTTGAGAAATATTTTTATAAAAAATATTCAAATTTCTAAGGTTTTTATATAGTTTCGAGATAAGTTTGGTGTTTTTTAGAGTAATTTTCTTTACCTCATGGAATTGGGTAAATCATTTTAGAAAAAATAGAAATCGACAAATTTTGTTTGGAAAAAAAGGTCAAAATTTATTCCATAGGCTAAATTTTGCCCCTAAAAATTTTCTTGACTTGAAGTGAATGTTATGTAATGATGACTTATGTGGTATATTGGTAAAATATCATTTAAAGGCATAAAATAACTCTAATATTATAAAATAGAGTTATCCCACACGCATCACTGTAATTATATACTTTGTAACCATTCTCTATATAAAGAGGTGGAAAATCATTTATCCCACATGTGTTATGGGATGTATTGTAACCCAAATCTCTAGGTATATAAGAGAGGTGAAGGAGACCCTTCTGGGTATGTGTTGATTGTAGTTCATCACACATCACATGTTGTGTATGCCAATTGTACACACATTATTGTGACATGATTGGGCGATGGAGCTTGATGTGATTCATATGTGAGGATGCCATGTAATCTTGGAGATCTATATTCAGAATAATGGAAGATGCAACCATTCTCGTGGATGTAGCTCATATTGGGTGAACCACGTATATCAGTGTTCTCTTGTTGTTCTCTTTTCTCCAATTTTATTTCATGCTTTGTGTTGCTTGGTAGATACAAGGATAGACTAGTAATGATTTCCATGGTTTATATTGTGTTATGACATTGTTTCATATGTTCACAATATTCTAACATGGTATCAGAACAGGTTGTTTTTTTTTACCAGAACATAGGTGTAGATTGGGAAGGAGGCGGTAAAACAGCTACCGCATGCTTTAACAAATAGTCAGACCAAGATTCTGAGTCAAACTAGTCTCAAGAGCCCACTTCTTCTCAACGGCTTGATGATAATGGTAGCAAATGGCTTCATTGGTTCTTAGGTAGCTAGAAAAGGGAGGACGCAGCCCCTTTTGAGCAAAATTGAACAGAAAACAGCAGAGATAAACTTCAATAAGATAAGTAACAGGTGTCCACGTTTGCCAGCGATTTGATGGACGCCTTCTCCAGCTCAAAGAGAGAGCTCGCGTGGGTCTTGTTGGAGAAAGCCACGCCATTGGAGCTAAAGTGAGCATTATCTTTAAAAACTTCTGGGTTTTTTTATGTGCCTGGAGAATTTTCTCATATCTTCCTGAAAACTTCATTGTGTAGGTTCCTTCTTTCTTTTCTAGCTTGGGAGGACGCCTGCTAGCTCTGGTCTTACTTATTTGATCCTTCTTGGAAGCAAGCCAACTCATTTTCAGTCTCATCGAGCTTCTCCATAACTGACAGTTACAGGCCTGAAGAGGGTTACTCTCGTTCCAATTTCGATTCAAAGTGAGGAGATGAAGGTTAGAAGGATCATAGCAGCGACTGGTAGCTACGTAAACAGCCCACGAGAGGTCAGACCAGCAATGGTTCGGTACAGAGACAAAGGAGGAGTCGAGAGAGCTGGCATTGCGAGGAGATAAATAGTGGTGATCATGAGGAAACTGGGATTTGTGCAGAGTATTGCTGGCATTGACTGCTGGAACAAGAAATACAGTGTACTGAGGGGTAGAAACGTTGCTTGACAAAAAACAACTCGATCCAGAGATCAAGGGGCTACACATATCAGGGGATGTCATTTCTCATTTCAAGGCCATCAACTTCTAATATTCCTCTGTTCAAGAGGACCCCTTTATTGGCCTCAATGTCTGCTAACTGGTTCAGACCACGGAGGATATGATAGAAAGAGATGGAACGGAAACTATGGCTTAGATGCCGGATTTTTTGAAAGATCAGAGCTAGCTTTAGCTGGGTTGGCTTCTTTTGGTTTATAAGGGCCTGGATCAGCATCCTTGAGTCGCCGAATACAACTAGGGAGGAGATCCCTTTGGAGCAGGCTATTCTTAACCCTTGCAATAGACCGCAGAATTCAGCTATGTTGTTTGACTCAGAGCCTAGACCCCAGGCATAATGGCTGAGCATAGCACCAGAGGCTGAGATTAAAACTCCTCCTCCACCAGCATGTCCTGGATTGTTCTTAGAAGCTCCATCGAAAAAAAGACAGATCTCGTTTAGAGATTCTCTCCAGCTGGTGAAGGCAGGTTCTTCAAGACGGATTTCCCATTTAGCAGTGCTAGAGTGACCAGGCATAGGATTGCTCTGAAACTTAGGGGCAATTTTAATTAACCACTGTGACTCTTCCGGGAGTAGCTGGGAGCTACCTTTCAGAGCAGAGTTGTGTTCAATTGCTTCTCCAAGGATTGCCCTTGCTTGATTGGCAACTTTGGAGGGGTGGTTTTCTTTATCCCTGAAAATTCGATTGTTTCTCTCGAGCCAGATCTTCCAGAGGATGGCTTTAGAGACCCAGCTCCAGGCATTTTGAAGCAATGTTTTCTTGGATAGCTGGAACGGGGAGAGCTTCATCCAATCAGCTAGGAGGCCATGGATGGTGCCAGGGAGAGTTATAACAGAGTTAATTTCCAACGTAGCTTTCCAGACTTCTTTGGAGTAGGGGCAGCCCAGCATGAGGTGCTCAGACGTTTCTTCCTCTTTTTTGCAGAGAGGGCAGCGAGAGGGGCCTTCCATTCCCTTTTTCTTCAGATTTTTGCCGGTAAGAATGCTTCTATGGGACAGGGTCCAGCAGAAAAAATCAATTTTTGGGATGAAGGGCCTTGACCAGACAAAATTCCAGATCGCTGGATTTGGAGCGACATAGGGAATAGAATGGATATTCTCATAACCTTCTGAGGCTGTGTAATTGCCAGATTTGATGCCCCACCCACGTCTATCTCTAATCCCTTCTCTGAAAGGGGATTTGCCTTGAAGGAGGACTGTTAGTGTAGTTACTTCTTCTTCTAAATCTGGTGGCAGGTTACCAAGTTTCCAGCCTATCCAATTGCTGTTTTCCCAGGCTGAGAGGTCCCATAGCGTAGTAGTTCCATTTTCCAGCAGCCAGCGTTTGATATTTCTCACTTCTTGACAGTGCCCTAGAGGGGTGTCTCCCAGGATGGGATCTTCCCATATTCTTATTGTTTTCCCGTTTCCTGGAATCCAATAGAGCCTCTTTTTGAAGGAGGGCAGCGCTTTGATACAGAGTTTGAAGACCGGCGAGCCATTTCTATGCTGAGGATTAGAATCGAGGCACCTTTTCCTTGAGCCTGGAAAGTATTTGTTGCGGAGCACTTGCTTACTCCAGCAATCCTTTCCTGAGATCAGTTGCCATAGCAGCTTTGCTCCTAATGCCAGATTTTGGGAGGCTAAGCTCCTAACTTGCAGCCCTCCTTCTGCCCTCGGTTTTTGGATCTTTTCCCAGCTGACAAGGTGGAGTTTCTTCTCGTTTCCTTTTCCACCTTCCCAAATGAACTTTCTGAACAGGCTTTCTATCTTGCTGAGGACTGAGCATGGGGCGAGCAAGATAGAAGATTGATATATTGGCATGCTGTTCAGGACAGAATTAAGAAGGATCATTTTCCCTGCAGGATTGAGCCAGTTGGCTCTCCAATTTTGTATTTTGCCTTTAATTTTATCCAGGACAGGCTCCCAGTTTGCTATTTTGGAATTGGGTTTGCTGATGGGGACACCTAGGTACGTGAAGCCCTCCCAGTCCAAGGTGCTTTCCATTCCAAGCAATCTAGCAATATCCCTCAACTCTCTGGGAGAGCAGTTCCAGCTGAAAATTTTACTTTTTTGGAAGTTAATTTTGCTGCCAGAAACTTCTCTGTAAAGAACCAGTTCTTGTTTAAAGTGATCAGCAGAGTGAACAGTTGCCCCACCCAGCAGCAATGTATCATCAGCGAATTGAGCGTGGTTTATGTCTCGGACATTATTCGCCATTCTTAACCCAGGCAGCGTGTGGATTTCTTGGCAAAAATTAAGCTGGAAGCTAAGCACAGAAGCTTGAATGGCGTAGAGGAGAGGGGACAGCGGGCAGCCCTGCCTGAGTCCTCTAGAAGCTTGGAAGAAGCTTGAACAGCGACCGTTGACCAAAGGTGCTATCCAAGGGCCACATACACAACCTCTGATCCAACTTATAAAAGCGGGAGAGAAGCCAAATTTTGACATTACTGCAAAAAGGAAATCATGCCTAACACGGTCAAAAGCATTAGCTAAATCAAGTTTAATGATCATACCTTTCTCCTTCCGCTTACAGCTGGAGTGGATGGCTTCTTGAACAAGGATAATGTTATCGAGAATTTTTCTTCCTTTGATGAAGCCGCCTTGGTTTTCCGGGATGATCCGGGGGAGGATCCGTTTAAGCCTGGTGGCTATTATCTTGGTAATAAGCTTGTACCCAGTATTGCATAGAGAAATCGGCCTGAAACGGTTGAAGCTGGAAGCATCCTTTTCTTTCGGGATCAGCGCAAGGAAGGAGGAGTTGGTGCTTCCTCCTACCTTGTTGATCTTTTGAGAGTACCTGATCATTTTAAGGAGATCTATCTTTATGATTGACCAGCAGCAAGAGAAGAACCTGGCTGTGAAGCCATCAGGACCAGGGGCGCTGTCTGGCTTCATAGCCTCTAAAGTGGTTTTAAGCTCATTCATTGTGACCGGGGCAGTGAGAAGGGAGTTTTCTTCAGGGTTGATCATCGAAGGGATGAGATCAAATGGGCTGGACATGGTATCCAGTGGATCATCATCCGGGGCCGTGAATAAATCTTTAAAGGTGGAAACGGCAGCTTTCTTAATGTCCTCAAAGTCTTTAAGCACAGCGCCTTGGAAATTGATTTCTGAGACCGCTTTAAAACTCTTCCGAGCTTCAGCCTGTTTGTGGAAGTAATTGGTGTTTTTATCCCCGCTTTGAAGCCAAAGAATTCTAGATTTTTGCCTCATATACTCCTCTTCTAATCTGCAGGTAGTAAAATAGTCTTTCTGGAGGGCCCACTCTGTATGCAGAAGATTATCCGACAAAGGAGTATCTTCCATCTGTGCTTGATGGTTTTCCAGGACAGCTTGTGCTTTTTTCCTTCTGATAATGGGGGAGGTGATGAGTTTCGCCCAAGCTTTCAGGTCGTGCTTAAGCCTTTTTAGTTTCCTTTCCCAGATGAAGGAAGGTGACCCTTTTATCTGAGTATTCCAAGAATCAGACACAACTTGCAAAAAGTCTTCTTGCTGGATCCAAAGATGGCTGAAACGGAAGGGAATCGGGCCCAAATCTTGATCTAGGGTGAGATCCAGCATTATAGGCTTATGATCAGAAGTACAATGGGGTAAAATTTTAGATGAGGCTAAGAGGCCAAAGGATAGGAAGGATGATTGAACCAGGAATCTGTCAAGACGGGCA
>LPNX010937685.1:310725-324162 GCA_001517045.1 Pseudotsuga menziesii
ATCTCTGCCAAGGCCAGAGCAACCTTGATGGGCTGTTCAGCAGGGAGATCAATTTCAGGTATGGATTCCAGTTTCTTGATGAATTTCGGGATGGCAGGGGCCACCGGCTTCTTCCCAGATGGCGATAATAATCTGCGAAAAGCATCAATGTCAGAGGGGGAAGCAGAGGGAGGGGGAGGCCCTCCCCCAGGCGCAGCCATGAGGCGGCCTGGCAGCTCAGAAGGAGCTGCGACCTAGGGCAGCGAGGCAGGGGAGCGGCAGCAGCTCGCGTGAGGAGGAAAAATCCAGGTATCAGAACAGGTTGTTATGCTCTATCTTCTTCAGTAATTTTTTTTTTATTTTTTATTTTCAAGCAACATATGTTCTTGATTTTACTTGGGCACTTCATAATTTGTAGTTTTGTGACCCGATATATAATACTCATGTGGTATTTTTTCAGATATGGGTTTTATTCTACATATTTGAATTTTTTCTTTCAAACCCTAACCCTTGTGGATAAGTGTTTAATGTAAATTTGGGTGGCGACTTTCATATCTTAATTTTAACACTTTCTATGTAGATTTTTAAGGCATAAATTGCAGATCTGAGTTTCTTTCGCAAAAATACTAAGTTAAAAAAAAATCATCTAATTTTGTGTTCGAAAGCAAAGATATCGCTGATTTAATATCAGTTATTTTTCAGAAATTTTTCATACGAATGAAAATATTGTAGAGCGAATATCTTTCGATTGAGTGCCCATATTTATGTTCATTTTGCGTAGGTGGATGCAGAATGGCATCTCTCGTTTCGAAAACAAGTTATCTTAAAAATTTTGGGAAATATTGACCGAGTTATGGTCATTTTAAACTTTTTCGTTTTTTTCTTATTTCGGTTTTTTGCTACAGAGTGACGGATTCGTCTTTTAGCAGTTGTTGGGCTTCGGTTTTGGTGAGAAAATTCAATTTTTATTTCATCTCTTATCTTGAAATTCTTGTCATGAGCTTCTTGATATCTTTGCATTTGGGTTTATGTTCTTACTCATCATGTTTACAGAGGTTGTATTATTCTTGTTTATGTCTATAGCATTCTTTGCGTGGAAGATGTTTTGACATTTTCAGGGGCATGGATCTCTGGTATGGTAATGGTGACATCAATAAATGAGCCTATGCTTAGGACTTAGTTGTTTAATGATCATATTTTCATATCTATAAGTGACATCATTATTTTATTTGATCAATTGTTTTTGCTCAATATTCTAACATGGTCTCACTCTTCTAATAATGATAATGATGCTTCTATATGTGGTATATCGTGATCATTATTTGCTTTATTTATATGTTATTTCATAGTTTTTATAAGCAATCTCTTTATGATCATTATATGCTCTTGCTAATTAATTTTTAGAGTAAAAATAAACTTTTTGAATCTATGTGATATCATATTTTTGGCTTGTCATTAGTTCTTTTATTGGGGTATAGTTTTTCTTTTTCATGTATTGCAGAGACTATATCTAGTTCCTATGTTGTTTGTCTCTAACGTTCCTATATCGAAGCATTGACATTTCTAGGGCATTTCATCTCTTGCATATTAACATGATGTTAACAAGAAATAAACCCATGATTATGACCATTAGTGACTTGTCATTTCATAATATTTTATAAGTGATATCATGGGTTGATCATAATTTGCTATTTGTTGATCATATTAAACATTTTGATCTATTTTCATATATATATATCATGTCATGTTCATTTTGATCATCCTTTACTTAATATTTATATGGCTTTGAAGAATATTATAATCTTAAAATATTTGTCATGAGCACCTTGTTCTTGTTGCATCAATATTTCCATTCTTATGATTGCAGAGGTTGTCTTGTTCCTTCTTTTTTTTATAACTAAAATGGTTATGAGATTTTATAAAAAGAATGGGGCTGGGATTACTTCGAATTAGCCATAATTACAAACAATCTTCAATCTCTTAGAATACTTCTTATCGGCCCCTAGCAAATTCCACTGGTCTACGGAATGGAAGCCCAACAGGCTTCTTCTTCATTTACCCTCAGGACTCCTTGATTCAGTAAGCATCCCTCATTTGCCTTTACATCAGCTTCCTTATTCATCCCACGCAAAATATGATAAAAAGGATGCGAAGAGAAGTAGTACATCATTGATCTCAATCCTTGTAAGACTTTGTTGAGCAGCGGATCATTGAACAGGGCATTTGAGGAGAGAGTCTTTATCAAGATTTCTGAGTCTCCGAAGACTTGAATGTCTTTGATCCCTTTCTCCCATGCAATCTGGCAAGATTTTGATAGGGCTAGTATTTCTGCGTGGTTGTTGGTTTTATGACCAATTGAATTTATCAACACTTTTACCATCCGTGGAGTAAATTACCCCACCAAATCTTTCCCTCCCTGGGTTGCCTTTGGAGGCACCATCAAAGAATATCGTAGATTTCCCCCGAGTCCTCCACCAAATCTGAAAGTCAGATTCTGAATCTCTTATTCACCATTTTGGGGTTATGCTTGGCCTGGTTGGATCCTTATTTCGATCTCTGAAGGTGTAAGTGCCCATCCATTTTTTTCATTCGAAAGGAACGAATGCCCCTTCTTAAAAGATTGAACTCCAGCCATTTCAGTGAGAAATGCTTTGGATTTTGCAGCCACCTTCAACGATTGTTGTTGAACATTGTTACAAATCTTATCATTTCTGGCCAGCTAGATGCTCCAGCACACATACTTGGGTATATCCTCCAAGATTCTACTCCACATAGACTTACCATGAATTGAGTGAGGATATCTCATTTTCCAAGTGGAATATAGTGCTAGCATTGATGTATTCCCTAGGACTGAAACATTTCGACCAAGAAGAACGTGTGACCACACCTCCCGCGTGAATTTACAGTTCATGAACAAGTGTTCACTGGTTTCTAATTCTCTGCAACACAATATGCATTTGTGGGGTCCAATGATGCCACATTTTGCCAGATTCTCTCCGGTTAATACCTTTCTATTCATCAAAATCCAAAAATAAAAATTTTACCTTTGGAAGGCTGCCTTGATCCCAGACACGTTTCCACAGATCTACTAGGAGACCCGATTCATGCTTTTTTTGCTGAGAATAAAATCCTTGGGCAGCAGTGTATGTGCTTGTTTTTCCCCATCCCCATCGATCTTACTCTTGGAGGTGGACTGGGGCCAGATCAGAGAGTGCAATAAGGAATTGCGATTTTTGATTTTTAGCTTGATCATGCATACGTGGGAGAGACCAATTGAGCCATCCACCATTAACGTCCCAACTTGAAATGTCTGCCAACATGGAGACCCCACGCAGCTTCAGCCAATTTATAATGCAATTGATTCCCTCCACGGTGTCTAGAGGAGGCTTCCAAAAAAAATTGGTATATGTGGGATTTGAACCAACGAGCTTTCCACTTAGGGGCGTCTTAACCATACCCTGCACCAACTATTCTACATCTCATGGATTGTTGTCTTGTTCCTATATGGAAGCATTGACATTTTTAGGGCATTCATCTCTTGCATATTAAAATTATGTTAACAAGAAATGAACTTATGCTAAAGATTAGTTGCTCGATGACTATATTTTTCATATATTTAAGTGATACCTTGACTCATTATTCTATATTGGTATCTATTATGCTCACTCATGTTTATGCTCCTCTATTTATTATATCACGTCATGTCTTTTTTCTTGATAATCTTTTGCTAAAAATTTATATGGTCTTGCATAGAAACGATAGCATATAAGCAATTCCTATTACTTGTATGTTCTTCAGCAATGTCATTTTATCGTCTCTTATGTTTTTTGGGCTTGTCATGTTCATTATATCCTTTACTCTTGGAAGTTTCATTGTGCAGATTAGCTATCTATGTTGTGGTTTGCTTCTGCTATTCCTTCCTTGTTTAAGCATATGATGGTTGCAAATCTCTCGTTTTTCAACATTGTTCCTCTTTTCAACTTATCCTTGAATGCAACAAAGATGGTTGATGTTAAGAATGAATGTAATGTTTATTTTTATCATATTATATCACAATATTCTAGTAATCTTGTATGATGGACATCCATCTTCTACTATTTGTGCATCTTTCAGCTGGGTTGTGAAGACTGCATGCTTGGCTCATGTTTTTATGGATAGACCATTACGGTCTTGTATTCGTAATGTAATCTTCAGTAAGAGCTCTCTGAAGACTGTTTCGATGTATGGATCCAAGGTTCTTATCTTCATCATGTGGTATATTGCAGAGTTCTTTCAGCCATCAGTTGAGTTACATGTTGTGATGAGTTTGCATCCACATGTTATCTTGTATTTTCCATACATTGTTGTGTTATGCAAATGTTCATCATACAACTTGGCTCGGATGAGGTTTCATGAGAAGTGGATGCTGTCCTCATCAAGTCCATGAGACGAAGTGTGTTTTTTATTCACATTGTATGGAGCATTCTGGAAGTTGTCATCAAGGGGGATGTTGGTGTGTTTCCACCTTCCTTCCATTTGTATTCTTTATCCCAGTCATCATTAATGGGGAGTGTTAGAATATGTAATGATGACTTATGTGGTATATTGGTAAAATATCATTTAAATGCATAAAATAACTCTAATATTATAAAATAGAGTTATCCCNATTATCTATATAAAGAGGTGGAAATTCATTTATTCCACATCTGTTATGGGATGTATTGTAACCCAAATCTCTTGGTACATAATAGAGGTGAAGGAGACCCTTTTGGGTATGTGTTGATTGTAGTTCATCACATATCACATGTTGTGTATGTCTTTTGTACACACATGGTTGTGACATGATTGGGTGATGGAGCTTGATGTGATGCATATGTGAGGATGCCATGTAATATTGGAGATCTATCTTCAGAATCATGGAAGATGCAACCCTTCCAATGGACATAGCCCATATTGGGTGAACTTCATATATCGATGTTCTCTTGTTGTTCTCTTTTCTCCAATTTTATTTCATGTTTTATGTTGCTTAGTAGATAAAAGGATAGACTAGTAATGCTTTCCACAGTTTATATTGTGTTATGATATTATTTCATATGTTCACAATATTCTAACAGTGAATAGAGTGCCCACTTGTCCAAAATGTTTTGAATTGGTAGTAAATAAAACTTGAGTGGTAGTCACATCACTCTTCAAAGGAAAATTGGGATTGATCGTATATTGTACTAGTTCAACCACTTTGTTCTTGATACTCCTTAAAGGAAGAGTGGTATCAAGCAAAAAGTGCATCGATTCAACCACTTCATCAACTAAATGTTGAATGGGTTGTTGGGAAACCATATATTTTTGAAGAGAAGAAGATCCTTGAGATAGAGACCATACTCTTTGTACCTGTGGAATAATACGACACATATGAGTAAGGTGGTAACCTTGACAAATATTTCAAGGGAACTTATTCTTGCACCCTATCGTTCATGTACCTTTTCTTGTCATACTATAATATGCCTCTTCTCAACTCTTTCAAATAGATATAAAACTCTACATTTGGGTAATGAAAACATAAGAAGAGGGGAATGATCATGTGAGAAGGGTTGCAAGGCTAGGGAGATCTATACAAGATGCACTTTCATATGCCACTTTAGGCCATCAAGCCAATCCTCAAGGCAAGGGAGGGTACAATTGATTGTTTTTTAAGGCATATATTACAGTCTATCACCTAAGGAAAGCCTTTTTACTTTATGATTCTCAAATGATAGGATTTACAATAAAGGCCTGCGGTGCATAGAGTTCACCTAGAATTTTGGTAATTATTTAAAAATGAAATAATGTAACATAGTGCATCCATTCAGAACTAAAAATAGAAGGATACTTCTCGGGCGCCTTAATCACAACTTCATTACTAGAAGATAGATGTAACATCATAAACATATACTGTAGAAGAGATATCAACATAGAATTTATCTAAAATATGTTCATGACAAATAGAAAATCAAACATGAAAGATAATCATATATCCATTGATTCATTTAATTAAAATGAAACTCACGATGATTAAAGGAAACCAACATAACATGCATGAGATTTGTATTGCTTCATCAAGTGGAAAATATGCCTCAACTCTAATTTACACAACAACAATTATAACTATACTTCAAATACAATAGGGGCACTAGAAGGGGCCCTTTGATATTGGTCCCAATCCTATTACTTTTCCTTTCCAAAGGACTTCAGAAGAAATCTACAAGGAGAAATAAGAATGATTACTTTTCCTTTCTAGAGAAGGACTTTAGATGAAATCTACAAGGAGAAATAAGAATGATATTGAGAGGAAGGAATGCCTCCAATGTTGTATATCCCATTACATTCATCTCAATAAAAATCTGGCAGCTTAACGATATAAAAATTCCTTATGTTATTTTTGAAATGGGGGCTTCTTTTATAGGTTATTTCCCCTTTTAAGTAGTATCTATCCCATTCTTAATACACCATGATTTTGGAGGAAGATGGTTCACCTTAATAACCCATGTCATAGGGGAAAATTAGTGATTCATGATTAGCATGCATAAATGTGTTTATTGTCATTGTCCTTAGAACCTGTTTTTATTCTTTGGCCTATTACGAGGATCAATGGAATTAAACAAAAATTAGGATATCTTACCCACTTTGATCACATCTTCAATTCCTTGGTATATTTTTATTTTCCTACTATGACTAACTTATAGGATTTCATCTGTCTTTTTTTAGGATGAGGGAGGCTCAATAGGTTTTCATTGATATGGAAACCTTTGTGCCATTGGGAGAACTAATCCTGTCACCACCTTTTAATACTTATGTTGCATACTAACTACATATTCATGTAGTGTGCCCATATTTCTCAAAACATGTTCTTTTTTCCTCAAAACTCTAAATGATTTTTCTAATTTAATGAAGGGGGTGTAATCAATATCACCTAGGTTTTAAATTAATGTTGTTGATAAAACCCAACTGGAGGGGCATAATTGATTATAAATTTCAATGGTTGTAGGGATTGTGTACTTATCTGGGATAACTATCCAGCATAGTAGAGAGCATTTGGACATTATCCTAAAAACTTCCTCAACATGTAACCTCATATTATAGGCTTCCATGGGAAAGGGATACCATGACTTATTTGTGTGCTCATCTTTGTGAGGAATGACTTTATATGATTTTTTTATTCTATTTCTCTTTTCTTGGTGATCCTCCAGCTGTTGAATTTATTTATGCAGGTTTCTATATCCATATATATTGAAGTTATATCTCTCATTCCCAATAACTCTAGGTCCTATGTGGAGAGTGCATTTATGACTCCTATTTTCAACTTTGTTGTCTTACACTTGTCGTGCATGTCCCTTTTAGTATTGCTTCATTATTTAATGATTTTTTTTGTGTTCAAATCATCAAATTCTAAATAGAACTAGAGGTGACCTTTGATTGATGAGGGATCATTAAAAATATATCCCCTACTAAACTCTTCAAATAACCAAGGGTTTTCATCATTCTTGCTTTATTGTGAACCTTCCCATTCCAGGTGTTCCATCTCTCTATCTTTTCCTTGATCCTAGCTACCTCCATCGTAACTTCATGTCAATTTTTCTCCATGTAGGGTCTCTGAATTGACCACTTTTGGTATATCTATGGACACTATTTTGCCTTGTTTTCCTATAGATAATATTTTTATAACACCTAGCCTAATTCCCTATGTTTTGCATATAAAATGCTATGATGATCTAAAGGTATCAATTTCTTTCCTAATATCATGTTTCTTTTCATTTATTTTGAATTTAATGGGAATCAAGTTGTCTACATTGATGAAGTTAAAAGAAGCTTGATCCTGCAACAAGCTTACTAGACAAATCCGGTAACAAATGCCAATTTTGCAAGCACTATGCTTCCCAAAACACTATAGATCCGGTAATAGTTGCGTAGTTGGAGGTACTTTTGATTACCATGCAACAAAAGGGGAGCATGGATTTTAGATAGAATTACATTCAAATCATGTCATGTTCGCCAAATTAGTCCCAACTAGCATCAACAAGTCACTAGAATCGATTCTCGATCTTCACCTACGATCCTACAACACAAGCATTAAACATGAATCCATGCCTTTGGTCATGGGATTCGTCGAGTGAAGACCCGACTTCTCTTTACTATGTTCTGCTATGATTATTGAACAATATAATATTATGTTCCAAGTTGGGGATTGGATTAGTTTTCATTATGTGATGGTAGCGATATCTCATGTAACTTCTTTGTGAGCAAGCTACGACTCTATCCTATAGTTTTAGTCTTGATTCTCCATAGTTGGAATAGTATTAGTCATGATTCTCCATAGTTCTTACATTGTTATTTAGTTTAGATTGATGTTATTCAAGTATTGTTCAAACCCGTCAAGTGAAACTCAATGGAGTATTATCAGTCATAGCGCAATGAATTACATATGACTGGCTTGTGGTTCTACCTTAGGAGGTCACTCAGGTTCCTGTCGTCCTAGTCATTTGATTTGTGTAGATTCATGAAGTAATTATTGTTGAGCCTTTGTGTTGTCATTGATGTCAAAGGACACAATCAACACGACCCATTTTGTTACTTATAAACCAACAAGGTCTATGTTGTCATTGATATCAAAGGTGGATGAATTGCATGAAGTCTTTCTCATACAAATCCACTTTGAAGAAATACATATATAAAAATGTGGAAGCCCATAGAGTGCAAAACTCCCACTATAACATGAGACTACAAACGAACTCTCATGAGTTGCATAGTGAAACATGGCAATGGACCTTTCCTAAAACTTCGTGGGCTGAAAGGATCTGTCATCTTTGTGAGACTATGAGCCTTGAGGATGAAAAACACTTCTCTTATATTGTCATGTACACTCACATAAAATCTAAATTTCAAAATTTTTGTTAGAATACGAACCTGCCCAACCTTCTATTTAATCAAAATTATAGTAATTTAGGAACTCTTATCTCCAAGCTTTTCGAGCATATAAAACAAAGTTTAAAGCAAACCAAGTAATTCCTTACTTTTCATAGACCAAAATTTGTCAAAGTGAACTTAATTATCACCATCATCATAAAATAAATGACACACATATAAAAAATAAACACTAAATAAACAAACTCAATTTTTTTAAATTTATTTTATTTTAATAAAATAAAATTTGATTTTGATTTACTATTATTTTTATTTTATAATTTCAATTTTAAATTTAAATGGCATTACAATTGCTAAATTATCATTTATTTATAAAAAAAATATTGTTTTAATTATAAAAAATTAAAAGATACAAAATTTTGACAAAATAATTGTATTGAGAGGAGTTAGGTGCTTTACAACAAAGTATGAGGGAGATGCTATCATAAAGTTACCAAAAATTTAAAAGGTAATTAAAAAATCCATATTAATTCATAAAATAAAAATTAAAAAAAATAATTAAAAAAATTCATAAGTCTATAAAACTTAAACTCCAATTTATAAAGCAAAAAATAGATCAAATTTCTTAAATTAAAAAAAGATACATATAAAATAATTATTTCTCAAAAAATACTTAATTAATGAAAGTTTAAAATAAATCTATACTCATTTAAAATAAAAATCATAATATCCATAAAATAACAAAAAAAAAAAAACCAACANTATATATATATATAAATCTTAATACATTTCAAACACTTATATATCAAATAAATTAATAATAAAAAAAACTAAACTTTTATTATTATTGTTTAATTAAATAAATTATTATTTTGATTTATTACCCTTTATCATATCTAGAGTATAGAGTAAAGAGTCATAGGTCTACTATACTCCGATGAGTATAAGAGGAGCACGACGTTGCAACTTGCAATGTTGGAAGAAACCTATTCACAGAATAAGAGGAACAGGGCATAAAGTTAATACTTGTAGATCACAAAACAAACATCATGACGGTGTCTGGTCTCGGAGGACATGGATGGCTGGGGACTGAGGCGAGCGATTTTCAGCACCATCACCATGGATCGATTTTCTTCCATTCTCATCTTCACGAATACCAAAAACACTCAAACCTTACATTCAAACGACACAGGCTTTCCGTTTACATTATGCAACAACATCAACATCAACAGCAGGTATTTAGTTATTCAGTAACTGTTTTCCCAAATATTTAGTCATTAACAACCCAACACCCACATTTTTACTTATCGCTTTCTTACAGAATGGGTATTTAGTCATTAACATCCCAACACCCACAATTTTACTAGCGCTTTCTTACAGAATGGAATGGACGTTTGGTTTGGTTGCCTGGAATTCAATCTCAGGGAGGGATCATCTTCTTGGGGCCTCTTTAAGTTCATATGATATAATATCAATATCTATTATTTACCTGATAAACTTAAGTATGTTGCTGCGTGCAATTCACATACAGGTCTATTTTTCATTATTGCTTTAACCCAGTCGACGGAGCTGATCGAGTTCAATTAACTTTTGCTTATCCTTTATCCGTATGTCTGGTGGAATTCCTTCACATTAATAGATAGCTGGCTCTGTTATTGAACTTTAGGGCGACTTCGCGGAGTATGTATTAGTAATTAATAAAGATGAGATTTGAAGTGGCTTTGTAATGTTTCGTTTCATGAGTTTTTGGTCCTATTGTCCAATTCCTAAAATTTCCAAGACCCGCATTGCAGTGAGAGTCCGAATCAAATCAATAGATTTCACTTAAATCAATCTCAGCAACAAACGTTAGTACTAAGTGGTCTTTAACCAGGTATGCCTAACCGTGCGAAGTTGTCCTTGGATTGTGAAAGGGCATAAACCTATTCGTCTGGTATGTCTCATGGGATGAGCTTATGTTAATGTATGATTTAGAGTCATCTCCAAGACCTCTTATACATGTATTTGTATATGCATGACAGTTTGTTACCAAGCCAAAAAGTCTTACATAAATCCAAACTCTACACTTTTCCAAGCCACAAGTCTTACGATCCCCCTAAATCTAGATTCTACACCTTGCTTTATATATATTTTTCAGAAGAAAGAATAAAGTTTGATTCTACACCTTGCTTTGTATAATTTTCAGAAGAAAAATTTGGCGCCCTCGTACCCTTCCTTAATCTAGTCCATTATGGAGGGGATTGTGGCACCGTGGCAATGTACTCCTCCCCCTTGTGCATCATCATCTCCAACTATGCGACATCCTCCTAAATGACCATGTTGTTGAGATCCTCCTCAAGGAAAATGCGATTCTCATCAAGTCTAAGTCGAGCATCCCACAACTCTTTTCTCATTTTGCAGGTTGTCACTCCCCCCCCACCCTCTAATGAACTTGATTGTGTGCCCTACAGTAGCCTCCCACCAAAGAAGCCAACCTTGAGATCCCACTGGCCAAGGGGAAATATTTCAAACTCTTTGAACAAGGGCTTGGCAATTCGTTGGCTCCAAATGAGACACATTAAACTTAAACAAAGTTGAGGGTGTTGAGTCAATCGTGTTACCCATTGGATTAATCGTCTAAATAGGAAAGTGATTTGAACTCATAACATCCATCAAAACATCCACTAGTGAAGATTCGTTGAAAAGGATATGTTCTCCTTGGGGCCATATACTCGATTCGATCTAGCTTATACCCTATCATGACCTTGCTTGTAATTGGTCAAAGTGAACTATCAGTTATGGTTTGCCCCCTTTTGTTTCCAATTGGGTTCGAATACCTGAAGAGTAGCTTTGCATTGAGACCAAGCCTACTTCTCTGCACCACTAATCACATTTTTTGTACCTCCTTCTCCATCACCCTCCGACTCCAGCTTGTTAAAATCCCCTATAACAATCCAATCCTTGACTAGTAGTGAAGAATCCCTCCAATCCCAAAGTTATCCACAATCCGAATTGAGATTAGGAGCATAACTGCACAGAGTCCTACTGATTGGTCATGAGCCATTAACATCATCCATACACTGCTGCTTAGGATCCGTACCATGATCCACCACAAAACTTTGCAAATTAGAAGAAAGGAAGCATTACACCCCCACTACTCCAACAATGGCTCATAGTCCAAAAGGGGCCATTCCACAACAGTTTATTGGATTACGAAGCTTATGTAATGTCCCCATTTTTGGATTCCCCTGTTCTACGGTTGGAGATGACTTCTTGGGTTTGTGTTAGCCAGGTCAGAGGAGTGAGATTGTGTTACCAGTAAGTTAGGAGTGTTTGGCGGAATTTTATGGGGCCCAACCTAGTCCATTCACCATTATTCATCATCATGATCACTTCTACATAGTTCGTTCTTGGTTCTGTTGCATTTTGGTGTTTCCCGTAAATCGAGAGGATTATTGTGCATAATTTAATTAAATTCACTAAGGGTGTCATCTCAATCATATTAATTGAGGAAACACCTTAGTGCAATAGCTCGTTGGAACCAAGATGAAGAACTTTAAATGATGGGAGGATACAAATGTTGACTTTCAGTGTCCAGAAAGGTGTAAACACAAATAAAACAATTTTTGGGGTTAAAAAGTGATTAAATTAATAATATGAAGAATAACTTTAGAAAGTCAGTGAAATAATTTAAGTTAATGGGGAGAAAAGAAGGAGCTTACAAATGAGAGATGAGAGCTCATTTTTGGATTCATGAGTTTATATTCAAAAAGTGATTTTGGAGAGCTCTTGTGGCTTGTCATTCTTGGGACGAAAACCCTAAAAGGAGGAGAATATTTTCAGTGGTGAAACCATCCACCCTAACTATTGAGAAGAGATATCACTTCAGATTTCACATGGCACTTCATTGAAAGTAGAGTAGAGGTTGGATTTCTTGGTTGAGGAGATTGTTGAAGATTTGGTCACCATTTCCAGCTTGTATGACAGAAGAAAGATGACGCACTTCATCTTTGCCAAAGTGTGGGAATGGAAGAATTCTAGTAGGGCACATTTCCTTTTAATATTTGCACACTCTACCAAGGGCGCAGTCCATTTTATGAGTAGTGTGGAGTTAGAAGGGCGCATTACACACTAGTTGCTGGGCGTTTTACAGTGAAGAGTATACTCAAATACCAAACCATATGCTCTTTCTAGTTGCATGTTGAAGCTTGAGGAGGGTAAATAACACTCACAGAGGTAGATTGGAGGATACATGGAAGCTATACTTGGTATTGAGCATAAAACTGAAGATCAGAATATTTTGGGACCATTCTACAGGTCCTGGGCGCACTATTGAAGGATGTACACACTAAGTATCTATCCAAATAGCAACCTGGGCAAGTATCTTCTAGTTCAACATCCTCTTTGAAGGGAAACAACATAATTCCATTGCTGTTGAGTCTCTATTGTGGAGTCTTCCCTAATTTGCTGCATACATATATATCTCATTTATGAGTGTAGAGCTATGAAACCGGATTCGTCCAAAAGGGCCTGCGTGTCCCGTGTCCGCGTGTCGGACACGGACACGCGGACAAAACGTGTCTGACACGTCTTTGCAGCGTGTCC
>LPNX010937685.1:324263-334655 GCA_001517045.1 Pseudotsuga menziesii
CCGTGTCAGGTGACTTAGGTGTAGAGCTGCTATAGCTATTAAGACCACAAACTTCTTGCTATCCATCTAACAGGTCAAAGAACTATTTGTAATCAATTTGCTGTGAGTTAATGTGCTTTTATAAATATGTTTTGCGTACATATGTGTTATAGATCTGGTTTATTATTTTGTATTGAATGCTACCAAAAATTGTAATTCAACATATATTCTTCTTGTAAACCTTATGGCAGATGAAAACTAAAATAAACTACATAAACCAAGTAAGAAACCAATCTGATCTGCAACAGTAGCAAAAAAGGGATGTGTGAGGGTGTCAAAGCAACTGTTTGGCGAAAGGAGTGAACTAGGAGAACCGCCATTTGCAGTAGTGAAACTTAGATATTTTATTAGCAGTTGGGAGAGGAATATTACAGTGGTATCAGAGCATTGTGGCCAAAGTGTTTGTCAAAATCCTAAACCAAAATATACCAGCAGTAAGCTTAAAAATCAGATCAGTGCTAGTTAGGGACATTACAATGGTATTAGAGTTGTGCATCCTACCAGCTCGAGGGGAAATCATTGAAGAAGACATTTTCAGATTGTTTCCACTAAGTGACTAACACTATACCTTTCAATTTCAGCAGTGATGACTTGGTATCAAGGTTTGCTTTTAGTGGTTTAACAAGGATGAAGACGAATTAGGAACTCTTGACAGAATTGTTACAAACTTCTCAAGAATATCAGAAGAATCTAACCACATTGTTAGAGCACCCTATGTGGTTGGAGCTTTACTTGCCAGTCGGGAAGAAGGTGTTGAAGTGTTGTAACTTTGGAAGATATTCCAGATGTATTGATTGTATTCCTCCTTCGGGAGATGAGTTTGGTCTTGTTAGTATTATTGAAAGAATCAATGTAAATCTTCGGATGTAAGTCGGGTCAATAGTACCCAAGTGTTAATATAATAAATGTTATTTGTGGTGTCCAGTTGGACAAGTGTGATGAATATGATTGTCATTGATGACAATATTAACGACAAAAGTTAAGTATGATGACAATGGCAAGTTGAAGACAAGAAGGAAAGAGGACATGGCATTGGATGTCAAAGGTCAAGAGGTGGACAAGGTGATGGAACACCTAATGAGCCAAATGACCCATACTGTGGTCATTTGAAGATGATTTGGACAAGCAAGCAAGCATGGCATGATGAAGAGCAAGCAAGACATTGGATGGATTGAAGACAAGGCTGAATGAACATGAACAAAGGCAAACAAGAATGACATGGAAGATGAAGTGGACAAGGAGAAGCAAACAAGGATGGACTGATGACATGGATGGACATGGCACAAGACTTGACAAACATAGAAGACAAGATGATGTGGCAGCCCACCAAACAGCCTTTTCAAAAGAATGAAAAAATTATTATGACAAGTCGGCCAACTAAACGAAAAAGGAATTAATTAAAAATAAAAATCCGTTTATGACAGGTTGGCTCAGAAATTAATAGGAAACCACTATAAATACCCTATGAAGAAGCTCTCAAACTAACGAATCGAAAAAGAACAGACAAAGCTCGCAGCTGTTGGTGAATTGAGGCAATTTCGTGACTGTCTAAGGAAAATTCGCAGGGTTGACAGAGGCTGCCTCAGCCCCAAATTTGTAGCAGCAACAGAAGTTTTTGGCAAATAATTTTTGTATTTATCTCTGTTTTTTCAAGTCTCTATTCACTGAGTAAATTCATGGATAATCTAACCTCTGATTTTCGGGCATAGCTGCTACAGGAGGTGTCTGCCTTGAAGTGTGTATTCCTCTAAATCTCAGGTCAGAATAGAAACATTCAAATGATAAGAAGACATAAAATTACAATCCAAAATAAGAGCATCCGAAGGTTGTATCTAGCTTCAACTCAAATGCGATAAAGTTGTTCTGAGTACTGAAGGAGTCGATCTCTTGCACCCAAAGGACAGTAGTAAATCAAGCCTTGTTTTGATGACTAACGACATCAACATTTGAAAGGTTTCAAGATCACAGCCACAGGGGTTGATCAAATTACAGTAAAAACTTTGTTTTGGCAAGTAATAACAGGTCTGATTTTGCTAATCTAACCAAAAGTTACTTAAGAGGCTTCTTAAGCATTGCAAATATAAGTGAAGTTTTCAGCAACTGTACACATTTCTCCTTTTAGGACATGTCAAGACAAGTTGGACAGAGTTGACTTGACATCTTGATTAGGATATGAGTAGGAAGGTCTGAAAAGTCTGAGAGACAGTTTGATTTTAAATATTGCATCAAGAATCCTTTCCATAAGGCACTACCAAAGTTTGAAGAAAAGATTGCAAAATTGAAGCAAGAAGTAGCCATGTCTGTGCATTTGAGGAGACTAGCTAAGACCTTTGAAGTGTTCAAGCTTAGGGGGAGCTAGACCAAAGCAAGAGTAAGCAAAAGGCTTTAGAAGAAAAATCAGTCACAGCAGCATATTAGACATTTGAAATTGGAGCATTTGAAATCAGTCACAACAGCATATCAAACATTTCACTTTGATCTTAGTACATATTCAAGAAAGCATTCTGATGATTTGATGGCTAAATGCTTGCCCCTTTGTCATTAATGTCAAAGAGGGAGAAAATTGAGGAGGTGTTGCCATCAATGACAAAGGGGGAGTTTGTTGAGCACTGGTTGTCATTGATGACAAACCGTTAATGACAAAGGAAGTCAAAGATTGATGATATGGACAAAGGAGGATAATGCCATGGCAAGATGAACATTGAATGTGGGCATTGGAGCTATTGGAATACCTGATGAGCCAAATGGCCCATTCTGTGGTCATTTTTTCTTTGATGAGCAATGAAGTATTTAATGGTTACTGTTTTTCTTGTTCTAACTTTCGTCATAAGGCTATGGATTGTAGAAGAAGTGGTGGAAGACACAATGACAAGATTAGATGTTGGACATGTGACCGAATTGGGGATGTTGTTGCTAACTGTCACACATTGAGATGCTTCACTTGTGGTGGTGTTGGCCATAAAGCTCAAGTTCGCACAAGTTCAAGAAGACAATTCATGAGAAGCTTCTCATACTCATCAGCAAGAAAAGTCAGTGAATCTCTTGGAAAAAGAATGACACAAGCAGATCTGAAGACCAAAGGACAAATGATCAAGGCCATTCTAAAGTATGGGTAAGGAAAAATATTTTGCTAGATCTAAATGAAGTGGATGATAACTGCAAAAATGAAGATGGCTGCCATGTGGCAAGCCAAGTTTGAGGTCTCTTAAAAAACTTGGCACACCATGAGTCCATGGAGTTGGAGGATGGACTCAAAGGTATATGGTGGTCACTCCTAACAGGTCCTAGGATCGGTCTGCAGACATTGACAGAAGGAAAGAAAGCAGGGATGAAGCATGAAAAGTATGATGAGATATGTGATTCAAAGAACATGCATATCGATAGGGGGAGTAGTGTTACCTACTAAGTCATACTTAGTCGGCATTATCAAGTGAGCTGGGTGATGAGAACAAACACTTGTTCATTATTCAAAATTTAGAAGTCATTCAGCCTTCTTCTGGGAACTTTTTGTTAATTTTTTTGTAACACATGTTCATACCCCCTTAGGGAAATTGTAAAAAATGTCTTAGCATTTAATTTTTTATATAAGGCTCGGCTTTCCAGACTTAAGCATCAAGCCGACTAGCCCAGAGTGTTTTTTCCCTCGGTTATTATTGGTTGTTGAATAGACGACTAATAATTTCTGAGTTTTTCACTCACACCTCCAAAGTTGGGGTAGTCGTCTTGATGTTTCGGCCTTAGGAGGTTATTAGAGCCTTCGTGTCAGTGTTTTTCAACATGCTAGGCATTGAAATTAAGTCGTATGGACATGTGCTAGGCCCCCCTAGAGTTTTGTTTATTTCCGAAAAAAAATAATTTTTCCGTTTTTAAGCCATTTTTAATGGTTTAATTAAAAAAATTCAAAGAGTAATAAAAGTCAGATACGGAGTCTGTTTCTGACGTGGGGACACTCGTTTTCACACTCAGAACGCCCACTTTTCCCCAGGGACCACTTTCTACATCAGTCGGACAGCCAGAACATCCCGTGGGCCATTATTCAGCTAAAGATGCATTAGAAGGGCATTTTAATGTTAAATTACATCAATTTGGCACCTTGGTCAAAGTTTGAAAAGGGTTAAAAAATTAATTTTTCAAGTGGTGGGGTGACATGGCATGGGTCCCGTAAGGCTTACGACCCTTTCAAACTTAAGTTTATCTTAAACTTTGATTTAAACGTGTGGTTTGTAAATAGAGGCTCATGTGAAGAATGGTTGACGTGAGACTCACGCTAGTTTCTAGTGGGGAAAGGGGGGAGACCCCTCCCCACTTAGATATTCATGTTATTGTGGTTTAAAAAACCTTGGTTTAACGTTTGGGTAACGAGTAGTGAAACAGATGACATCGTCCGCACCACACTCACACTCCCTTTGAAGCTCACGCGTGAGGTAGGAGGAGTGGGTGGACCCCTCTCGAACTTGAAGTGGATTTAATTTTAAACTATGGTTTACACCTTTGTTGAGATAGCGCATGCAATGTGGTGACATGTAACAAACATAGATAAGAAAATAATTAAATAATTTATAAGTTAGGTTAGTATGAAAGGAGGTGTCTCCTCATCATGAATGTCCAAGCCATATTTAAGGCCAATACATCATTGTAATATTCATCATCTAATATATATTATTCTTATTTATCATTTAAAATGATAGTCGCTACGAACGGACCAACCGGATTCGGTTGTTCCATTTGGTATCAGAGCGGATTCACTCCTGCACTCTGAGCTCGGACTCGGCTCATCAATTCCTACTTGAGCTCGGACTCGGCTAATCAATCCTTGATTTCTTCCGCTGCTCCATTCACCACCTATCACTTCATCCAAAGTTCTGCCCCCCCCCCCCAAAAAAAACAAAAAAAAACAACGTCCTCCAGCCTGCTCGGCCTCCTCCCATCACTGATCCCTTCCCCTTCCCACGATTCCACACGCTACTACTTTCCCAATCCATCCCACGCTCCACCTTCACCCCTTTCGGTCCACACAGCTCCCTCTCGCTGCTCCACCTTCACACCGAGCGTCCAAACCCCACGTCACCTGTGTGCCACTCTCTTGCACACTTCACCCTCACGCGCCACCCCACCTGCGCAGTCATTTCCTCTCCGCCTCAACCAGCACCGACTAGCACGAAACTGTCCACGCTATCCCTCCTCTACCCCGCTGCCCACCCCATCAACGTCTAGCTTCCTGCGCTCTACTCCAACTCTCACACGCCTCCATCCCCCATCATCCCCTCGCTGCATGCCACCATCCTTCCCTACCCCGCCGCCTGCCTCAAACTCTGCCCTCCACCTGCAAAACCTCCCTCATTAGCCCGCCTACCTGCTCCATGCTCCTCCTCCTTGCCAACCCTCGAATGCTCCTTCCATTCCGCTCCAGCCCATACGCCATGCGTCCTTGCCTTCCACCACAACCACGCCTGTACACTCCACCTCTTCCGCTGCCTTACAGCCACCAACCATCACCACGCTGTTGCTTGGCCTCCACCTCCACGTCCTGCAAAAAACAAAACCAAAATAAATATATTATAAACAATATAATATAAAATAATATATTAATTTAAATATATTATACTATAATATAGTAATAATAATATATTTAATAAAAATAAAAATATTATATTTATTATAATATAAATAATATTATAATATTTATCAAAATATATATATATATATATACACAAAATATTATATAGTTTATGAAAAATAAAAAATAGTAATAATAATATTAATTAATTAATTAATTAATATATTATTATTCAAATTTTGCCTCAAAAGCCAAAATAGTGTTCTACAAACATCCATGGCATCTTATAGTAAGAGTGACGAATTCATAAATCTCCTTGAGAAAATCCTTAAGGATATGGATGAAATAAAGAAATTTATTGAAGATGGAGGTAAAAATCACGTAGAAGAAACCACCCAAGTTGATGAAAAAAAAGATGATCCTCACCAAGATTGTGATAAGATCTGTAGTATATTTTCCTATTGAATAAAGCCATTGGACGCTCAATACTACATTCGTATCAGCCACATTCACTACATAAAATGAGTCTGTCATTTGGCAGTTGCCTAACGTGACATTTAGTTTGGGAATCCAGTAGTTGCACTCCATGTTGGTGTTTCCTGCTACGACTACCGTAAATCTCTCAAACTTCTTTGTCGGAATGCCCCTCTTGGCCACCCATGCTGCATCAATGAAATTGTGGGTTGCTCCCCCATCAATCAATACTCCCACTCTGTGGCCCTGTACTACTCCCCTGACCATGAGAGTATGGAACCTAGGTACTCTAGATAATGTAGCAATAACTCCCTCTGGTGTATCCTTCTGGAGTGATTCCTCCTCTGCTGCCTGCAATTCCTCTGTGATTTCTTGCTCGTAGTCCTCCCCTTCACTGTCTCAATAGACCTCTATGTAGTGGGCTTTGGCCTTTCCTAAGCACCTGTTCCCTGGAACCCATGGTTCCTGACAAGTAAAACATAATTTCTTCCGTCTCAAGTCTTTCCTTGTGTCCTCGTCTAACCAAGTTTTCTTTGGTGAGTTCTGCTGGAAAGGTTTCTTATCTTTGTCTCTAATTGGAAAGTTGGTCTTGAGTGGAAACCTGTTCTTCGGAATTGAGTCTTGGAGATCTTTGGCTCGGCTGATGGCATCCTCTAGACTGGAGGGTTTGTAGGCTTTCACCCACCCCCATAGTGGTTCTGTCAAGGCCTCTGTAACAACATAATCAATCTGCTCTCCGACACATTTGTCACCATAACAACTACCCTTTGGAACTCAGAGATGAAGGCCTCTGCACTACCTATCTGCTTGAGTTGAGCCAACTCTCTGAAGTGTATCTCTGAGTCCTTCTTGTCAAATTGCTCCATGAGCTTCTGTGTGAACTCACTGTAGGAGCTGATGGTGTTGTGACCCAATGTCACTAGTCTGTGGTACCACCACTCATGAGTCTCTCCGTCCAGGTGGAGTGTAGCCAATTTAATGGCATTTGTCTCTGTCATGGGGTTGAGTTGGAAATAGGTATCCACCTTCTGAACCCATATCCTCGCTGAACCTCTGCGAGCCCCATCAAAGTTTGGGATGGTCAACCTACCCAAGGTTTTCTGCAACTCATAATTATGATTGAATCTCTTCTTGAAGTTCTTGGGCCTATTCCTACTCTCCATGTTGCAAAAATCCGAAAAAGACATGGCTACATGAAACTCATCCCCTAAGTCCTTGTATTCCTTAAATAGGCCCCAAAGGGTTCACTAGGCTCCACCTGCATGACTGGACCTGCTACTGCATCTGCCAAGAAGTGAGGCATAGTAGGCCTGCTGGAGGGTTTGTTATATATGTGGGGTGTGTTCTGCATATTGGTGTATGCATGCTTCCCACTACTGCTTGTAGACCCTCTATCTACCGGTGAGAGAGGTGTACTGCTATTACCTGGTTATGGTTTCGTCGATAATCTATTGATTGCATTAAGTATATCCTTTTGCCCTTTGGCTAGGTCTTGTAATGTGCTTACTAGGTTGCGAAACTCCATCCTCTCCTCATCTTCTCCCGTTCCTTTTCCCCTGTCAGAGTGTATACCTGTTGGGTCCATGCCTAAGTTGGTCTCTTCTAGTTGGATATCCTCAAATTCCTCCGTGTACCTACTCTTCCTTCTCCTATAGGTTACAAAATTGTCCTCTTATGTATTCATCTACTTCTCATGTTTAAGCCCACAGCTGGCAAGGAACATGCTCTGATACCACTGTAATATCGCAAATACTGATATTCTACTAATACTGGGTATGATATTGACTTATACACTCAGTCTTGTGCAAAAATATGGAATAACTGTGCATGGAAACTTGCCATGCAAAAATGCCCTATAATATAGCAGAAATAGGGCTACGGTTTACAGAAAGGAATTTAACTCTTACCACTAATAACTCGACCGATGATACTCATGAGATAGGCTGCATGCATCTAGTGCTGAATAGGCTAAGTATCGGTGCTACCCTTTTGCTGTTGACGCCCAACTGCACATGTGTACTCTCCTCTGGCTGAAGATGATGTTTTTGGTGGAGGAGTGACTTGTTGGTGCGAGATTTGGCCGGGATGTGGATATGTTCGAGCCGGAGAGAATGACCGGCGCATGTAAGGAATCTAACCTCTCTAAGAGCCCTAGCGAATTGATTGGCAGTTTTGCTGCTCATGCCCCCAACTTCTCTGTTTGGCTGATAGCTGCTCCAGGTGAGTAAACTGATGGCTGATATTCACTCTATGTCGTAGGATAATCCTGCTGAGAAAGAGGAAGTTGACATGCGAAGGAAAGACAGGGTTTTGTGGTCCCAACGAATCCTTCTGAGGTTTTCCCCGCTGTTACCGGCTGCAAATCGTGAATCGGCAAATAATTCCTCTGTGTGCTGGATCTTCGGATACTGAAGTATATGATGAATGCTGTGGATAAACCTGGATGATCTATCCCAATAGGAGACTAGGGCAAATATCTCATTGCTGGACCCTCGTTAGGTGAAGACACCGTCTTCAACCCCAACTGCCGCGGCTGCATGCTATGCTGCTGCTAAAAACTCCAAAATCAATCAACAATAATAATAGATACTCTCTTTAGTCCAATAACCCTCTTAAATAGAACCTCATGCACTTTTAGGGTTTGCATGTCACTTTTAGGGTTTATGCTTTGCATTTGCATGCATGCAATTCTAATTTGTTGTTGACTTTATTTTATTCGACTGTTGACGTTAACGCTGAATGATGGTCTTGTTCTACTCTAAGTATGAAATGCCCTCAGTCAATTCCCTCTCATGCAGTATTTGCTCGAACCTATGGGATTTAAGTAGGTTAGCGGGTGTTTTGGGGTGCTTAATTAGAGGGGGACATTACACACAATCTATTTGCTGTACTACATGAGAGGGAATTAGATGAGGCTTGTTGATCCTAAGGGGATTAGTATGTCTGGTTAGGCTTGTTTGGCCTGAAAGGGTTAGTAAGCCAAACAAGCCTTGTTTGGTCCCCAGGGAGATCCATTTGTCTAAATAGGCTTGTTTGGCTCGAAAGAGTTAGTTAGACAAAATGCCCGGATGGAACTACCAGAGAACTTGTAATATCCCAAACACTGATATTCTACTGCTTTACTATTATAGGGTTTGCTCCTACACTCAAGTTGGTACAATAATACTGAATTAAATGTGCATGCAAGGTGCCTTGCCAAAAGGCCCTAAAATATAGCTAAACTGGAGAGAAAGTAGGGCAAGATTCTCGAAAGAAGATGTACACTTACCATTGATAAACACGCTAATAGTCCTCCAGAATTATGATGCATGCAATCGTGCAGGAATAAAATGCTGCTCTCCTGAGATTGATGCCCAGCTCCACATGTGTGCCCTCTTCAGGAAGAATGTGACGTTTTTGGAGGAGGAGGTGCCCGATGCTGCTGCGACTTTCTCAGGATGTTGGTCTTCACTTGCCGAAGAGAATGGTTGTCACATGCAGAAGGTTTTCCCTCCCTAAGGCACCCAGCGGAATTGTTCTGCCTCTTTAGTGCTCACGCTCCCTTCCTCACGGATCTGTTGATAAACTGCTTTGGATGAGCAAACTGGGAATTGATAATCACTCTATGTAGTGGAGTGAACCTGCTGATAAAGATGAAGTTGATATGCGGAGGAAAAATTGGGCGTTAGGGACCCAACGAATGCTTCTGGGGTTTTCCAGCTAATCCCCAGCTGCACACGTGAACCTACAAATAATCTTCTGTGGATGTTGGATCACTAAATACAGATAAATCAGATGAATGCTGATGATAGACCTGGATGGCCTACCCTAAAAGAGACTAGGGAAAATAGTTTAACTGCCAAACCCTTGTTAGCTGAAGACACTGTCTTCAACCCCAACTGCTGTGGTTGCACTCGCTGCTGCTGCTTAAAAACTCCAAATCAACAATAATAATCATAGATGCCCCCTTTGGTCCAATAACCTTGTTTAAATAGATTATCATGTGCTTTTAGGGTTTGCATGTCACTTTTAGGGTTTACGCTTCACTTTTGCATGTATGCAATTCTAATTTCATGTTGACTTTAAACCTAAAGAAATTAGGCTTTCTTTATTATTGATGACTTTAATACCAAAGGAGTGTCACGTTCTGTTCTAAGTATCAAATGTTAGTCAATTCCCTCTTATGCAGTACCCGCTCGAACCTATGGGAATTAAGTAGGTTAGCGGGTGTTTTGGTGCTTAATTAGAAGAGGACATTACTGTCTTCCTTGCTTGAGATTGCTTGTCCTCAAGCAACTGCAAACTAGGATGCTGCAATACTTGCTCTCCCTCCCATGTGGCAT
>LPNX010937692.1:0-10934 GCA_001517045.1 Pseudotsuga menziesii
GTCGGCTTAATAATTAATAATCTTAGGTGTATATATATATATATATATATATATATATATATATATTTGTAAGTAAATCAAAACACCTATACACACTTCCAATGTTGCAACCAGACTCATGATTACGTTTACGAGCTCCTCACTGGGAGTGTATTCTTCTTCATCTTCAACTGATAACGTTTCGTCTAATTCCAGTAACTGAAGAAACCGCTCTGTTTCTTCGCGGTGGAAGCGTTTGTGCTCCTCGACGTCAATGGAGTCCTGCAGAGCCTCGGCCTCACGACCGCGTTTTCTAAGCGTCTCAGACATGTTTTCTCTCAACCTTATTCTATATCAAGTATGCATATGAGAAACAATTGAATTATAGAAACTGATACGAGTAGATTATTATAGTATTTGCTGTATTCTCCCCCGTAGTCCATTTCTGTGATTGATGGCGAGCACCAGAATCCATCTGCAATTTCTGGATTTTGTTTTTGTTTTGGCATCTAGATTTTCCCTTCTACAATTTTCACTTCTAATAATGCAGCAATTATGAACTGATCTCCAGCCTAGATCCAGCAAAGCACATTATCTCTTTATCTACAATCTGCGATTTTCACTTCAAGAGAAATTATATAAATTTGCTTATCTCTTTATATACAGTTTTTTTCTGTCAAGAAAAAGACTGTATAATTGAATTACTGTATAAGAAGTATACCATTGGAAGCATATATAGCATGGGCAGGATTCTGCCCTACAGCAGGATACTAAAAGAAGTTAGTTGGTAGCCTGTTCATTTCGGCATTCGATTTGCTTGCAGCCCGCTCCTCCTTATGGGCCTTCTGATGGCCCCCCAGTTCCTTATAATTGAAGAACTTTCTTGAGCAATAGTGGCAATGGAAGATACGGCTTTCGGAGCCCTCGGCTGAGCTTGAACTCCTAGAAGTAGAACCCTGATCTGCGTTAGACACAACAAAATTGCGGCGTTTGGAGCCATGGGCAGAGCTCCAGCTCTTGAAAGCGGACCCCTCTTTGATGGACAAAAGAAATTTGGGGCCCCGATTATTCTCTAACTCTGGCACCATTTTATGACTGAGCTTCTTTGCAGGGATTTGTTCTCTGAAACCCTGTACAGGATGATCAAGGCTGAAAGTAGAGTATCGTTCAGTGAGATCCATTCCAAACAATGTTAATTTGATCGCCCTCGGAAGCCATGGACTCGCTGAATATTTCTGTAACTGATTGCTGCTGAAGTTGCATCACTTATCTTCAAGTTCAGAGTGGCTTAGTTTTTAAAGCGTTTTATAGGATATGAATTTTGTTAAAATTTCGAAGCTTTTTTAAATAAAAAGTTTTGTTTTTTTTTGTTTTTTTGTTTTTTGTTTTTTTTTTCTGAAAGTTTTAAGTGGACATCCAACCTCCAAAAATAACCGTTCATAAATTGATTAAAATTGAAAATAAAAAAATATAATAATATTAAAAAAAAACTTCGCCAATTTAAGATTTATAAAATGAGATTAAACTTGGTAAAGCGTAAGAATAGTTGATTATTATTTATAATATATTCTATTATTAATTATATAATTTAATATTAGAAAAGTTCTAATTATGAAATAAATATTATTTTATTATCTATAATGGTCATTTGCATAAATTAGAGGAATAGAATAATATTTAAAAGAATATTATATTGGATAAAAAGAGAATCAACTAAGTGGTAAAAAATGTCGATGGTAGTTATTAATTTCGAGTAATACCATTTTTGGTTTATCTAACTTTAATTAAACATTAATTACGATGACCCATAATTATGATAAGTTGAAAGCTCGTCAAGAAGGATTTAGTGCAATTGTTGAAGCAGGGTTTGCACCTCGAAATATTTGATCCCTCTCGGCGCATGATAGAGCCGGGTAAAGCTGGATCTACGCTAGTTTAAAATAAAGCTTGGGACATATATAGTGGCATTTTTTATTTGACTTGTGGAGAAATAACCAAACAGTGAAGTATGATGTCCAACCCATATATTTTTGGTTTGACATACCTTTGTTTGACTCATAAATGAAACCTGGCCCAATTTAGTTTTCACCAAACATTTCAAAGAGAAAATAATAAAATAAATGATGGCAGATGAAAATTAAAAAAGTAGTAATAAAAACCCTTTTATTTTGTACTAATATTGTGACATGTGAATTAGAACTTAAATTTAGACTTTGGAGTTTGGGTTGGGTAAAATATCACCACTCGTTTTTATATTAAATATAAAATCATAATGATAATCTTTCAAAATATTTCATATTTAAAATAAAATAATCTATTCTTTAATTTAAGTGAGATTAGGTAAAACATAAAAAGACATCTTTTGAAACTTCAAATGGAGAGGGGAAATATAAGTGAGACTTTGAATTTTGAAAAATAAAGCCATAAAGAGACTTACCAGACTAAGATTTGGTAGTGACAGGATTTGCCAAACTTTGAGCAAAGATTTGAGGCTTGGAAAAATTTAGCGGAATTTTCACAAACCTAACGAAAGGTCAACAAAATGAACGAAATTACTTTGGATTTGATGGGAAGATGACCAAATCCTTGACAAAAATCAAAGCCAGTGCAACATTAGAATGTAGGATTTCAATATTCAAGTAGCAAGTCCATTACCAGCATTCAGCTTTTTGCTACTAGAATTTCCCATGGTGAACGAATTTTTGAAAATCCATCGATTTTGTTGACTGACACATAAAATTTTGATGAGGCAGATTCTGGTACCAACATCTAGCTATGACTGGGGATGGAGTCTTCCCTGCGGGGCTACACAAACCTACGAACCAAGTTCCTTTCTTGTCCATCTGTGCAACCTCTCTCCCTGAAACTCATTTTGCTCATATGAAGAAAAACACTCTTTAAGATGAAACCAACCACATAATACAAACCAAGCTTTCCTGTAACTGAAAACTGAAAATAGTAGTACCATTCTCCACTATGTTTTGTTTCCATTTCATTCTTGCAATCTGTACACCTCTTCATGCATGGAGATCACTTTTTCTCCTTATTGAAAACTGGAAATACTGACACTGAAAAAGGTACTGCAACAAACTTAAATTGGAGCTAAATGCTTGCATGGAAAACTTATTTATATACAACACCTAATCTAACCATCTCAAGTATTTAATTAAGTAATATCAGATTTTCATTGTAACCATGCCAACAAGTGTCGCATACACTAAATTTCCTCCATGCCATTAATCAGAAAAAATAAAATTCTATACAATGGAAAATCATTATAAATGGAAGTTCATAGAAATCATGGACAACTATCTCTTTCTGTTGTTAAAAAGAAATAATCTATTTTGTTTATTTTCATCTCCCACTTCTCCATGGTTTTCCCATTTCAACTTCTCGTTAAAGACTATAAACTAAGGGCTCAATGATACGTACAATCTGTTGGTCATATTTTGGTGAGAAAGAAAACATGCTGAAACGCTCCTCCTGTGACTTGGATAATTAATTGTTCCTTGTCATTGTCAAGATAATTATCATGGATTGGTTGATCTTTAATAGTGTTTGGAACATCAATTGCATCATAACCAAAACTACTAGAAACATTTGGATCAATGAAAAATGTATCCACAATTTTTCCATAATGGAGAATTTCTTCATGCTGATGATCTTAAAAATCTTTAAAAGTTCTCCTATTCCAAGAAGAAATTTGGAACCCTTTTTGAACCAACAAACTTTCATATTCTTTTACAAGTTTCTCTAGAAGCTTTTGTTATAAACAACTAAATATATCTTATCCATAAAATTTTTTATAAGAATTCAAATAAGAGGACATAACTTAAGGAAAGATCTCATCCCATTCATCTTCAGATATAATACTTGACAATTTCTTTAAACCTTGAAGAAAAATAGAGTCTGGCAAAAACTCTGTCATCTTATTTGATAAAGAAACCAGATCAACAACTAAACTTTCCATTCATATTTAGAGGAAAAAAAAGAGAGATTGTGAGTAGATTCTCCCTTCGCAAAGTCACCCAATCAAAAATCGCAGTACAAACTATGTAACCACTCCTTGTTCACCATGAAAGAATGGATCTATTCTTTGTTGTATATCCCAGGGAAGTATGTCTTCATTCCTTCTCTCCCCAACAACGACGTTGGAAGATATTTGCGCTGGAGTCTCCTCAAGGAGTGCTACAAGAGCTTGATAAACACATCTTAAAAGATGATTTGATTGTTTAATTGAGGTACTGGTTCAAGTAGGATGAACAAGAAAGGAAATGGGGAAATATCATTTGGCATGGATTCCCTTTATAGACATTATATAAATCAAAGATGAGAAAGATTAATATTAGATAGAAGTAATGGGAATAATGAAAGATTAAAGAAAAGAAACCAACATGAAGAAGATAGACAATGAAGAACAAAGAGACTTACAATCTAATATCAAGCTCTAAGAAATATTTAATTAAAGGAAATTAGAGAGACAATTTACATTCATTCAAGTAAGAATATAGACAATGAAGAACAAAGAGACTTACAATCATATCAAGCTCTAAGAAATATTTAATTAAAGGAAATTACAGAGACATATGCCCACAAGTTTACATTGATGCATACAAGTCTTTCTTCCCCTCAATTCTCTCTCATGCCTCTAACTAAACCCGCATTACAATAAAAATGCTAAACTTTATAGAAATTAAAAAAGCAGAAGTATCACAAGTTGAATCTTGAATTAGTTTCAAGAGATCTAGAATTGCTAGAATCAAATTCCTTCAAATCTAGAATTATTCTTTGACTACTGATCTAATCATTAATACTTGAGTTCAATTACCCCATATGGTCTTCAAAATGTTGACTCTTTCTTCTTTGGATATTGGTATTGGATCTACATTTTCCATAAAATCTGGAATGTAATTCCTTAAAACTGTCAAGTTTTGAGCAAAATACCTTGCCTATTGATACTGCGAAGTTTTCTTTAACGACATAGGTATGATTGATATTGATAAGGGAACTCTTGCAACAAATAATGGTACCAAGGTTTAATAATTCTTGAAATAGTTGGTCACATTTCCGTTCAAATTTGTTCATGCATATAATTCTTTAGATAAAACCATAATGACTATATGAAGTATTTTTCTGAGTTTACAATCCGATATCTCCATGATGAACTTGTGTCGACATGTTTAACCCTGGTATTTTTGCATGCTTGGGTATGGCATTGATTAATATATGAGATATAGATTGTTTAGTGTTGATCGATGGATTTTAAAACATGGTTGTATATTCAGTTACATTTGTTATGATCTTCTTATATGTAGTGTCAACTACTAAGAACTTACTTAATTCAATCTAATTGGTTAAGGATTCTTCACTTGCAGTTTCGTTGCATACTTTAAAGGATGAAGCTCCTTTCAATGTATTTATTTCATCCATTGGTGTTTGATTAAAAATATTCAAATGCTTTATATTCTTATCTTTATCTGATGACCTTGTTTCCCATTGTTCCTTGGGAACCATTTGATCTCGAACATTCTGAGTTGCAAGGGAGATGCAAAATTCAACGTCATTGAGTTCTCTTTCCTAAAATAAGGGAGTGATGGATTCATTTAGTATTCTCAATGAACCACACGACAAAAGTGAAAATTTCCAACCTAGGAGGCACTCAAACTCTCAAGACTCGCGACACACTGCTGACAGAGTTGACACATTTCATTATAGAAGACTTTTGTTTGAAATCGAACCACAATGCAAGGAAATGGGAAATTCAGGAATATTATGAAGGAGAATGTGCAAGTTTCTATCAAGACACCTCTGACACCATCATTTATTTGATGATAGGAAGAATGTGTGTCCTTTATCCAACATGTGTTAGCCTGTATAGACATTTCCTTGATCGACTAGGAGCTCCAAATGCTATTGAAAACATGGGAGGCCCTGATCACAACTCTGTAAAACCAACTAAAGAGATGTGATCATACTGAATAGAACCATGTTGTCATGACCTGAATATTGATTGACACCAAGAAATCTCTCGATGTCAACAATTTGGTATCCTAACCATTAAGCTCAATGTTGAAATTTTACAATTTTTTCTTGTTCCCTTGGTTCATCACACTATTCACCCTACATCTTTTCATTTACTCGAAAACAAGTTTACTTAAAAAACCTATTTATATGATGGGTGAGTGAGAAAAGAAAACCCTAAACATCAATATAAACGAAAGAAAATCCTAAACATCGATATAAACGAAATGAAAAGATGACCAATCAAAATTTCCATGGCCATGGAAAGAGGAGATTTTGTGGGAATGCCAGAAATTGCAGAAGTGGAAATGCTAGTAATTGCCAGAAATGGAAATGCCAATGGAGAATGCCAGAAGCAGAGGTGGCAGAAACAAAAATGTGGAAATGCTTGATGCTCTTGCTGCAAATGGTCGTTTTAAAAGAAATTGTGAAAAGCATGCTACGAATGGTTGTTTTAAAAGAATATTGTGATTGCCCTATGGAGTCCCAATTCAATCCTTAAAGGCATGAAAAGCTTAAAGAGAAAGAAACATAAACTAATTCAATTTAAATTCTATAAAAGATTTAAAAATGAAACAACATAAAGACAAATAGAAACAAATTTATACTATTTTTTGTCAAATTGTGCTTTTTCTATGTCGTGTTAATGGAAACATTGTGTCAAATTATGCTTTTCCCAGGTGGTGTCAATGGAAACATTTTGGAATCTCTATTTATTGAAATATAGATTATATATTTTGTTTTAATTTATCTAAATTTAGATTATACATTTTGTTAAAATACAACTTTTTTCTAAGTGTAAAAAGAAGTATTGTAGAATCTCTTTACATAAAGTAATTCAATTTAAAGTGTACAAAAAATTAAAAAGAAAACAACATAAAGCAACTCCTAGACAATACATGGAAATGAACTTATAAAAATATATATTATATATTTGTCAAAATACATCGGAATGGAGAGGGGAAGAATAAGTGAGACTTTCAATTTTGAAAAATAAATACATAATGAGACTTATCACGCTAATATTTGGTAGTGACAAGATTTGACAAACTTTGAGCAACGATTTGAGGCTTGGAAAAAATTTAGCGAAATTGACACAAACCTAACGAAAGGTCAACAAAATTGATGGAATTACTTTGGATTTGATGAGAAGATGACCAAACCCTAGACAATTATCGAAGCCAATGCAACACTAGAATCTAGGATGCCAAGATTCAAGTAGCAGGTCCATTACAAGTATACAACTTTTGCTTCCAGAATTTCCCATGGTGAACACTTTTTGAAAATCCAACGATTTTGTTGCTTTACGCTGAAAATTTTGATGAGGAACAATCTGGTACCAACATCTGGCTACGGTTGGGGATGGAGTCCTCACTGCGAGGCTACAAGAACCTACAAACCAAGTGCATTTCTTCTCCATTTGTGCAACCTCTCTCCATGCAACTCATTTTGACCATATGAGGAATGTTGGCAATCAGTTTATATGGAAGAAAGGACTACTCTTAGCTACATGAGATTTGGTTTCCCTTGGCACATTAAGTGTTGAACAAGGGGGGATGCATCAAACTAGGAAGAAATGAATTATTGTCAATCAATTTGAACATGTATGCCAAGAAATATTAGGAGAACCCAAATTCAAAATCCTTTGAATCTCACATGGAAGCATTTTTATTGGATGCATTCTGCGCCATAAGTTCCTTCACATATATGGGTGATATCTAGAATCCTTCTGTTCCACCTCTTTTAGTTCACTATCATGAGTTGTGAAGATATAAGTATTGATAGCATTATGAATATATCCATGTGGTTTTCTTAGCTCCTCTTTGTGAGCTTGTCTCTAAGAAGCTTTGCTCGATATTCTTTGAGAAAGCCCTGGATGTGCTAAAACTAATCAAAGACTAGTAACTAAAACATGTCCGAAATTAGATCTTGTATATGGGAAAACTTTAGCTCCTCATATCTTGCCTAAGCACATTATGGATATATTAGTTCTAATGGAGGTAGCTTATCATATGGCCAATTTTGGAGATAATTACAAATTAAAAGAGTACATCACTATTACGGTGTATTCTATAAAATATTTTTTGTCAATATTGGTAGAAGCCAACAAAATTGACTTCCACAAATTAAATTCTAGTGCTTGTCAAGACTACAATCTAAAGAAGAAGATTATTGATTTAAAATAAAGCTATGCGGAGTCCCCATAGGGACGGTATGGCAAACCTGATTTGCTTGCGCATTCCAATTTGACCACCCTTAGCTTGAGCTTATCAACCTTCACCTCCAAATTTGCTAAAAACTTGATATTTGTCCATTCATACTTTCCAATAGTGCGTTTGAATTCCTTTCTTAGGAACGCCATGTTCCTTCCACATTTTCCATCCTTCTGCCTCCTTTAGAATAAATTACGTCCACTGTGCCTTTGAGCTTCTCCACTTCCTCTCTAACATCATAATCAACCAAAGCCAGCATGGATGATCCCAATGATTTGGAGGAATCCATAACTGCTACCACACTTCTTATCTCCTTCGGCGCCACCACTCACAGCTTCTTCCCACAACTTGCTCTAAAAACAATCTTAGTTTGCATGTAAACCAGCCAGACCACAGTTGATCTTCCCTTCATCTTCCTGGCGTTTATATCCCTGCTCCTCACGCACGAAAGAACCAAACCAATAGGGATAATCATATATTTCATTAAATCACTCATCAACTTTCCCAACTCACAGCAGATCGATGAGGCGGCTTACCTCCTGTTCGCATGCACTATTTGCACCCTCGTACCTGCATTTAAATTCTCCTTGCTCTACCATGATCTCCCATGCAATGGCACATGAACATCACACATCTGAACCTGTCTTGACCTCCCAAACAACAACACATATCCTTTGCATGTGTCATTCTCATGACCACATTGGTTTACTTCAGTCCCGGTCCTATGGAAGAGGGAAAAACTCATGGGACTTGTTGATCTAGAGGGAGCCAGGGCTTAGCATGAAGCCTAAGTTTGTCACTAATTCCACCTCCTTGTTGTGTATTCTAAGCACATGAAAGAAATTGACTTTGTGGAAATAGCACACTAAGGACTGGATCTTGGTTAAAAGTTGTTTGAGGTGTAGATGATTTGGAAGAGTTCCTTCAACAATTGCTTGGATAAATATCCTCGAATCTCCCAGTACTGTGAGCCTTGTAATTCCCTTCTTCTTGGCAATCACAAGTCCTTGCCAAAGGGCTAAGGCTTTGTCTATGTTGTTTGTTTCTGTGATGAGCCCCCAAGAGAAGGTAGTTTCAATTATGTCGTTTGAGGTGAAGAAAACCCTGCCCCCCTGCAGCGCCAGATTAAATAATGTTATTTATTACTTAATGTTACTAAACTAAATTTATTTATTTTTTGTACTCGGGGAATCAGTAACTGAGCGGCTCTAGTACTTGCGTGACACGGGGTCCATTCCTGTCGGCTACCACTATAACCCCAGGTGTGTCCACACAGCCCGCAAGCATGGGGTACAGATAAGTAGGGGTGAGATTTGAACTTGAGACGTCCTTTACAACATTCCTTCATTTACACGGCACTTGCCAGTCAGTCTACACCGCTGCGAACCACTAAATTAAATTAATTATGTAATGTTATTAAATTTATATAGTACTAATGTTATTAAATTTAAATTTAATATGATTAATTATGATATATGAAATCATAATTCCCATTAATTTTGAACTTATTTAAGTTGAAATTAATTTAAATTTAATACACACAAATTATTAAATTTAAATATTAGTTACATAATTTAATTTAATTTAAAGAATGATTAAATTATTTTTTTGCATATATTACATTAAAAAACAAATCAAATAAAATTTGAAAAAGAACATTATGAATAAATAATATACCATAATACCCATTTCATATTATTTTTATTAAAAGATATCTGTGATATAATTTGGAATTTGAAAGACGTGACAAAACTTTGTGATATGAAATTATTTGGGAAAGTCGTTATTGTTAATCCCTTAAATCTACTCGAAGTAGCATTAGTCACAATATTTGAATATAATATGGCGAGGGGTGTTGATTTCCTGATGTACCAAAACATCCCTTTTTCCTTGGAAGCAATACTGTAATTGGGTGGTTGGGCACATTTCTTGCCACCCACCCAATTTCCAATGGCGAGCAATCCATGACTATGCTAATATTCGCAGTTGTTTGTGACTTCCACCACCATGAAATCTGTTCACACCATACATGAATCCAATCCCAGGTCATTTACGGAACATGATGCTTGTTCGTTTGGCCCTGAAAGTCGAACTGCAATCAAATGCCACAAAATTCATATTCGAACACAGTACATTAGGCGTTGTTCGACCTAATATTCGAACACAGTAGAATAGATGTTGACCTAATACAAAAAAAATCTATATCCTAGTACTTTGTTTCATAGCTGAAGAGGAACAAAAATAACTAAAACTCGAATATGAATTTCATTGATCTAAATCTTACCCTTGTGGAGTTGAGAAGTTAACGATGGAGCAGTGAATTGTATTTGTGGGATTACAATTGAAGCTGAAGATGGCTGTGTTTTTTCAAATTGAAGCTGAAGTTGAAGCTGATAGTGTTTTGGTGCTCCACAGTCTTGTAGATGTCGTTGCACCCACAAATATTATTGATATATTTAATGTATAGATCCATATTAATAGCAAGCGTTAATGGTTTTTATTAGGAATAATAGATGAAAAGTTAAGCGTGATCAAAACTGATCGAAAGCCTAGGAAACTTGTACCGTGAGCCCACGAAAATTCTCTTCCTTGAGATTATGTGCATTGATTTAACACAAAATCAATGCTTTCGCTTGTCAAACGGGTTTTTTTAGGTGAAACAAGAAGCTCAACTTATTGTGTTGCAATTGAAGAGTTCATGTTTTCATAATAACATCAATG
>LPNX010937733.1:0-67044 GCA_001517045.1 Pseudotsuga menziesii
ATTGAAATTCTATTGGTTCTTGAATTCCAGCTCACAAAAACTTATTTTGGCACGTTTTCTTATAAGGCCCATTTTAGACCCCAAATTTCCTCTAATGAGATCTCAATTTGAGAGTGGTCTGTGCATGAAGGATCCTATGTTTGCTGAAAAATGCTATTTGATGGTATATTTTGATCCTCAAACATATGAAGAAGAAACAGGAGATCCAATATGGCAAACATCCATGAAGGAGGAGTTCAGGTCACTCCAGAAGAGCAACACATGGGATCTAGTGGATCTTCCCCCAGGGAAAAAGTTAGTCCAGTGTAAGTGGGTCTATAAGACCAAATTTGCTGCTGATGGTTCACCACTGAAGTACAAGGCTATATTGGTAGCCAAGGGCTACTCACAAGTTCATGGCATAGATTACAATGAGACCTTTTCCCCAGTGGCAAAGATGGACTCCATCAGGCTAGCCTTAGCCATTGCAGCCTCAAGGCAATGGGAGGTACATCACATGGATGTAAAATGTGCCTTCCTGAATAGATATCTCACTGAAAAGATATATATGCAGCAGCCTCAAGGTTTTTCTACTAACCCTTCTCTTGTGTGTAAGTTGATAAAGTCATTGTATGGGCTAAAGCAAGCCCCCAGGGCTTGGTATGCCAAGATTGATAGCTTCTTGTTATCACTGAATTTTTTTCGGTGCAAATTAAATCCAAATGTCTATTTTAAGTTAGTTAATGGTTCATTAATGATCATTGTGTTATATTTTGATGACCTCCTCATTATAGGAAGCTCAAAGGATGAGATTGCTTCCTTAAAGGGTGTTATGAACCAAGCCTTCTCCATGACAGATTTGGGGCTCTTAAGTCAATTTTTGGGGCTTGAGATTGCTCAAACCAAAGATGGAATCAAGATGCACCAGTCCAAATATGCCTTGGAATTGTTGAACAAATTCAGAATGAAGGATTGCAAAGCAAGCAAAACTCCTTTCCTTTCAGCAGTGAAGCTGGAAGAAGCTGATTCTTCACCTATGGTAAACAATACACTGTATAGGCAATTGATCGGATGTTTGTTGTATCTGACACATACTAGACCTGATATTTCTTATGCAGTAAGTGTGGCTTCTAGATACATGGATCAGCCTCATGAGATCCATTGGAAAGCAGCCAAAAGGATCCTTAACTTTGTTCAGGGAACAAGGACACATGGGATCTTCTATAAAGCAAAATATGATCTTGATTTGATTGGATTTACTGACAGTGATTGGGAAGGTGATAGTATAGACAGAAAGTCCACATCAGGATATGTGTTCATGCTTGTAGAAGGGCCAATCAGCTATTCAAGCAAGAAACAGAGTGCCATTGCACTCTCATCTACAGAAGCAGAGTACAGAGGAGTTGTTAATGCAGCAACTCAATGTTTATGGTTGTAGGGTTTACTTGGAGAGTGTGGCTTCAAATTAGAGTACTCAACTACCATCTACTATGATAACCAGAGTACCATTTGAATCTATAAAGATCCAGTTCAGAAGCAAAGAACCAAACACATTGAGATCCATATGCACTACATCAGAGAGCTTGTGCATGATGGCACCATTCACCTACTCTTTTGTTCATCTTCTGAACAAGTAGCTCATATCTTCACCAAAGCATTTTGTGAGAAGACCTTCAGCAATCTCAAATCACTGTTAGGGATTTCTGATCATGCTGTGAAGCATGAGTGAAGACAAGATTTCCAAATTTTGTTTTACAGTCCATGTTTAAGGGAGGATTTTCCCAAGTTGGTTTTGCCTCTTTCCTTGGTTGTATGGACATGCAGTATGTAAAAGGGTGACTAAGCCTTGTTGCTAGGCCCTATAATTTTCTGACATATTACTCATAATTCAAGCTTAAGGGGGGGTGTTAGAATAATCAACCCATATTTTACTACCTTAGACATTAATTTAATTATTTTTGTCTTATTTTCCTAGTTCATGTGTCCCACCTTATGCAAGTTGTCAATTACCTATACATAGTGGTCCAACTTGCCTAATTCGGCCCATGTAGCGCTTGGGAAACCTCAAGGAATCAATTCTGCTTTATTCCTGGTCTCCTAGGCACCCTTCTGCTTTTTCTGCTTTATTGCCTGCTTTTACAGTGTTTTAAGGCAATAGGGAAAGTTTGACTAGGTGAGGTGAACTAGTTTTTTGTCCTCTTCATCCTCCACTCTTTTCTCCTTGGAGAAGCATGTATGATTTTTCATTCCATCACTCTTTAGTTTGCCTAAGCCACTTTGCTAATTCGTGAGCTCCATGACATATTTGGGATCAAATTTTTACACCTATGGGGGATTTGCTTAATTTTAGTAAGCCTGCTTTATGCTAGATTTGAATTGATCCTCATGCATTCGAATCCCTGATGTATTTTATTTATTCAGAAACCTATTATGTTACAGGTTTGGCTATTGTACACTGAGTTAATACATTTTAGTGTTCAGCTCCAATTTCAATCTCTTTTGTGAGTGATTTTGCATGATCAATTGTTAATTGTTGTGAGTAAAATTAATCTATGACTGGGTTCAATTTCCATAGAGACAAGGAGGATTGGGACTATACCCTTTCATGAATACCCGACTACCTTGAAAATACATGCGTAGTAATATCCCTGCGTGTTGTTCTTGATGTAATGTGATGGTAGGATAGTCAAAAGGATTTTCTCAGTTGGTCTCAAGATATCTATATGTGTCTCCCGATATACACAAAGTACATGGGAGATTTTGTAATCACTTAGATCACTAAGTTACCAATAATACACATAAATAATCATAGAATCATAACAGAGACAAGAGACAAGGATAGTAGGTCAAATAACAACTTATATTAATAACACATGTGGGTTCATACAAACATCAAACGAGACAAAGTTTGTATCTAGATCAATAGCCTACATATATGATTACAAAATAGTTATGAATAAATACTTGTCAGTTTAGTCAAACAACATGACCTATGGAAGCTGACCTAATCTCTACTTAGTTGGCTAACTAGTCTAGTCGGCTAACTGACTAGATCCTCCAACATCTCCCCTAGGAACTCTTTCTTTGTTTCGAAGAAAAAGGGGAGGTACCAAAAATATACCGTATGGAAATTTTTTTCCACTTGCTCTGTCTTCATGGGATGTGTAGCCGAATGGATGGTCGTTTCTGTACACATATATCAACAATGGCTTTTGCTATAATGGCTAGTTGGTGCTGAAATTCTGTCCAACTGAGGAGGGCGTTCTGAATGTCAATGGTTAAGATTTTGATGCTTGATAAGGTCAACATATTCTCTTGTAGTGAGAGGTCTATGATATTAACCATGTCGGGGCTCTGCTATGTTGAATAATCTTTTCATTTATGGAAAAATCTTGTCAAGTGTGTTGAGGCTTGGGATTTCCTGATTTATCCACTGATGTGCTTGTTCTTCTAATTTTTCGAGCTTTATTGTTTCCAATACTATCTGAGCTTGTAATGTGCTCCTCATTGTTTCTTCAAGTCCTTGTTTATTTTTCAATGTTTTGATATGTTCATGAGTCTCTCAAGCTTGCTGGAATACTTGGCCATAATAGGTATACCAGTTTTGAAATACCTCTTCTATAGTGGTAGACTCTTCCAAATGCTCTTGCAATGCCTTGTGGGATTCTGAAAATTTTGTGTACGATTGTCTTAGTAGGACAAAATCCTATTCTTTTTTCTCATCTTTCTTGGCCTGTACCTATGTCTGAAGGTTTGAAACGACCCTTTCCAACAACTGGTAAGATCTTTCCAATGGTTTGTTGGTTTTTGTCTCTATTGTTCCTGGTAAAATTGTTTATGTCAGATTCCTACATTTAGTCAAAAGTTATACATGTTCTGCTTTAAGTTTTCTCTAGTTTCTCCCATCTTCTTTGATTTCTTGTTGTGGCCCCTTTAGTAAGGGCTTCCAGTAGTTGGTCCAGTTCTCCATCCCTAAGTTTTGGCGTTTCGACTACACTAGTCGATCCTACCCGATGAAGGTGGATAACTATTGGTACCTGTTGTGTCTGTTGCTGTTATTTTTTCTTTTTCTCCTTTCTTTTACTTTTATGTTTAGAGCGATGTACCACCACTACTCCAGCTAGTACTGATGCTCTGGTTTCGTTTCCGGTACTCTATAGTAGTGTTTTCTAATGCACAACCTTTTGAATGGGGCCTTCTTATATACTAGTTAGTATGTGAATTACCTTTCGATATACCTCTAGGGTACATGAAAGGTCGTTTGATATACCAACAAGTACATGGAATAACCGCAAGATCCTTGGGATGCAGTGCAGGAAATATGCGAAATTTCCTACATTTAAATATGTTGAAACACATATCTAACCTATCACACCTCAATAAAGTTTTTAAATTAGAATAGCACTTTATTTTTATCTTGTATGGTTAATTGAATGCATGAGGCGAATAGATTAAATGTAAAACCATGCATGTATGTAAATGAAAGTTTTGCACTTTAACTTTTTGGTATGCCCTACTGAAAGGAAGGATAGAGGTTCAGTTCCTTTGTTTTTCAAAACACTATAAATCCCAAGCAAACAATATCGAACTATTTGTTTTGTCCCTTTTCCAAGAAAACAAAGCTTTCTAATGCAATCTCTAAAAAGAAAAAAGGACATCTATACAAGAAAAGAAACTACTATTTTGCACACAAAAATTTCAACTCTTCAAACTGAAAGAAAGACTTACAAGCAAAAATATTGTTTTTCTTTTGTTAAAATTAGAAGAAAACACACAAGAAGTAACACCCTATGGATACTTGAAAGTTTATCAAACTAATCAAGTAATAAAGAGTCCTTTCTATACTAAAACCTATGATTTTTCCTCAAGTGTTTTCCAATAAAAGCATAAAAGAAATCTTTTACAATGTATGAAGAAAACAAAAGAGAGACAACTTTTATTTTTTATTGATTATAACAACACTTAGAGATCTAAAATCAAATGATTTCTTTCCAAAGAACTAACTTCCATATCAAAGACACACAAAGGAGAAGCCTCAAAGGCCAAAATCAATCATCACTCTTGAAAATATAAAGAAGTCAAGCTATAAAACCTTTCCATATTTTGTATAATTATTGAAAATATAAGAAACCCATAAACACTCAGAAGTAAAAATTTTATGCAAGATTTTAAAAATAAAATTAAGGTATAAAATCCTACCTAGCATTGTAATTTGATATCTCACTATAGAGTAGTGGAAGATGAGAACCCCACTTTGCAAACAGGTACATAGCAGTGGCACCACTCTTTGCACAAATGGAACAGGTGGTGGCGTCATGGGCTGCCTCAATGAAAGGTGCATCATTTGAGAGAGATTTTGAAATCACAACAAAGGAGAAACAAGAAGTGTATTAGACTCTATATACTAAACCCAAATAGCCAATGCAGATAGGAATATGAATAATTAGAAGTAAAAAGAGGAAAATATAGCAATTTTAAATCAAAACTTGCAAATTGACAAGTATATCTATGAATTGAAAATGTAAATTTCAAGAAAATATTACTACAAGAACACTAATATGAGCTCTCCCCAGTATGGTTTCCACTTTTGTTTATGGAAATTCTCAACCAGTCCTGGAAAAGGTTGTTTCCCTAGATTGAAAAACTCAATGCTAGAACAAAACAACTACATAATAAATAAAGTTTCACTAGGATTAACTAAACCACTTGAATTGACTGCTCTTCTTACCTTTTTACAAGATGTGAAGGTATGAACCTAGATGTGCTTGAACTATGTGAAGTTCTTGCAATAGAGACAACAGAAACAAACCAAGTAAGAGTAACAATATAATTTATAATCCTATGTAAAAGACCAAGGAATTAAACAATAAACAAAGCATACAAGAACCAAATATACAATTTTTATGGCAAAGAAATAGTGTTTGCATTAAAATATAAAGATGGAGAGTATACAACCAATGCCTTAGTATTGAGAACTCTTCTGAATGGGGGGATTTCCTCAAATATACAACTTTCCTACTAATCACTAAAAGGGCTAGTAGAAATTTGGGCAAAATTTAGATGTTATCACACATTATTCCTCCCCCTTCCCATGAGGGGCGAGCTAGTATATAAAGTTTTCAAAGGATAGAGTAGGTTGAGGATTCTATGGTAGAGCTGGAGGAATTATCCTAGGATAGCTGATATCAAGTTCCACCTACCCTGATTCATAGGGATGAGGCTCCATGAAGGACACCTTACAGAAGCCTCTCAAAACCTCTCTTTTTTTCCTTCATAAGTCGAGCACCGCATCTTGTATAAGGGAGATAGGAGATGCTAAGGGAGCACCTCCACTTTTAAATGAATAGAATGCAGTGACACCTCTCCTTTAAAGTGGACAAAGGGAGTTTCCATGATAGGTACCATGGGTTGCACATAGGGAAAGTGTAGTGGTGGATTAAAATAATGAATTACTCATTCCCACTCATTTTTATATTCAGGATCTGAGGAATTTAAGGCAATCAATGAGATACTTATCCTATAACATAGTATTGAATATAATTTGGTGCAACACTCCATACTAATACCATGCTTTGAAATGGGGCTTTCCAATGGATATGTCAAAAGTAGTATAGAATCTCAATTGTCCCTACACAATTAAATTCTTTGGACTTGACCAATAAAGAGTGGTCAAAATATTCTTCATGTGAACATTGACCTCATATTTTTCAATCATATGACCAAGATACATGATATCCATCATTTCAAACTCACATTTGGACATCTTACCATACAAAAGTTGCTCTTCTAGAAATGTTAGTGCAATACCAATGGTGCAAATACTCTTCCCAATTTTTCCTTTAAATCAAAATGTCATCAAGAAAAATTCATACATACTCACAAAACTACTTACCAAATAGCCTGTACATGCAATATTGAGATTGTACTTGGTGCATTAGCCAATTAAATGGCTAAGAATAAGGATCCATAATGGACACAATGAAAACATGTAGTGGCCTCTTGTAAAACATCTCCCCTTAAGCTTAACTGGTGATGACCAATGTGGAGATCAAACTTGTGGAACTTCTTGTCCTCATGCAATCCATTCATTTCCTTTTCCAGGATGATTGTGGGTGTGATTGGAATCATATGGAGGTTTTTTAATCCCTTCTTGAGGAAATCTTGAATGTGCCTCCCACTTTCTCCTTGGAACCTCTTCATATGTTTGCAAAGATGACATATAGTTTGTGGATATTTTAGTCCCCTTTTAAGAGAGCGATTGACTAGGTATGAATCATGGGAATCCCCCTTAAAATCCTTCATAAAAATTATTTTGGCACATGTGAGATGATTTCATCAATGATTTCAAATTGTTCCTTTTGGAACCAACCATTTAGCGCTCATATACAACCTTTCCTTTGTATTTTTCTACCACTAGAATAATATCCCAATCAAGTGAACATTACATTAGGGAGAGAAAGGCATATACTACTACATTATTTTATCCCTTATTGCATTCATGATAAAAATTATAGACTTGAAATTCACTTACCAACCTTTGTTTCCATTCATCATGGTCTCTTTTTGTGTCATGAAACAAATCCAATTGTTGTGATCAACCGTGACTGTACTTTGGTTCTCCACTAAGTGTGTACTATACATAGCCATTGCATGCATGTTGGTTAACATGGCTATCTCATACAAGGAATTATGTCTTCCATGTGGCTGCAAGTTTTTTATTTCTAAATAAAAGAGATTCTTTGAATATGGGATCATGTTAGGTGGTGTACCCACCTTCAACTTGATCTTATGTATCACTCCTTTATTAGCTGGTATTCCAGGTGGAATGTATTCAAGGAACTTCTCATGTCTTTCTAGTGACTCCTAAATGTATTCAAGATTATGTAAGTAGTTCATACTTGTGCCTTTAATGGTGGTGACACATTCAGTAGCCCCCACAATATCTCCATGCTTCCTAATGAATATCATGCTATGAAATAACATCTCATCTGCTATGTATTTATTCCCCCAAGGTATGAATGGATGTGTAAGGAAGGAATCATATTGCAACCATATATGCCTTGGATTCTACTCACATAACATAACAATATCAAATGCATCATTAGATCCATCACTAATGTAAAATTAACTCTTACAATTGTGATCAAGTCTTGTGCACTGTTGGTTTTCCATCTTAGTTATGTATCCTCCCACCCAATCTATGGATGAGTAATCTTATTTTCTTCTTGATCCATGTAGGATGTGATCAATCAGCTCTGTTATATCTAAGTATTATTCACATAAAGGCATCACATGGTCCTCTTGAAGTGGAACAATTGCTTGTCCAACATATTCAAAGACAATTCATTCCTCAACCTCCAGTAAGTTTAAATTTTCTTTTGTGCAATATTTTATTGTGGTTATTTTCTCAAATAATGGCTATCACCCACCATATAAATATAATTTGGAAAAATGTTGAAGGAAACATTTCATCCTCCCAACTCCATACGAATTTTCTCCAACTCCATGGCCTTATCTTTAACAATCTTGAGAGAAAGATCAATATCTACTAAGAGATGCAAGTAATATGATTTCATTCTTACCATTTCTTCTTGTATGATGAAAAAATCAGTACTAGATATCCTTTCAACCAGTCCTCTATTCTTCCCCAACAATTGGGTCCTCCTCATAAATTCTTCAACAAACTTTGTGCATGATCAGTTCTGTCCAATACCTACAACACATTTTCTTATGAGACTAAGAATTGGATTCGAAAGTCATATAAGGGCGTCCTCTAAACATTGTGTGTGCTCCTATAGGTGGTTTCATTTGACTCATGAGAGTCACGCAAAATCCCATCAAACAATATACCCCTATCACTACTAACTCCTTGAACACCATAAATTTGAGTCTTAATACTAGAGGACTCATTATGCCAATATTCTCCCCTGAAGTGGATGCAGCCTCATTATGACACAAGGGAATACAAAAATCTGAATTGTGAGCACACATTTGCATCATATATTCCTCCTCATGTGGTATAACTATGGCGGAATTCTCTTCAATCAAAATCTTTGTTTCACACCCAAATGGTGTGAAATTGTCTTCTACTTCATTACGAAGATTAATCCGTGTCTTTAAATATGGTTAATGTTCTTATTTTGGATCTTGTTTGTGCCAGAAATTGTTTCTAAGGCTAGCGAAACAAGCTAACACACACTCAAATATAAAACTCAATAAAATCAAAGTTTAGGGTTTCTGCAATGTGTTTTTGGTTGTGAACTTTGAAAACAGTCAGGGAATACGTTCATAAGTAAAGAAACTACTGAATCATAAGCAATAGACAATGAAGATGCATGATATATCAAAAAAGATCCAACAGAAACAGTATTGAGGTTCAAACATAAATGATAGGCATTACCAGAATAAAAACATAGAACAGTCAATGAATCTATCAATTTAAGCCACTAAACAGATGAAAAATGAAGCCAATACAAACAACTGAAGAATAAAAGTCATGTATATCTCATAGTTTCATCAACCATTGCATACAAGAGCTATCTACCTTACTCATAAACAAGTCTGAAAACCAACTGAGCTTCAAGACCTCCTGAAAGCTCCCAAAAATCGAACCTCTCTAATGACTTCTAAAACTCTCTAAATACTACTTTTACAAAAACAATTAGGTATCCAAAACCCTAACTCTCCTCAACTGATTCGATGGGCTAAAGAAAAGTTTAAAATATTACAAAATGTGAAATTTACCAAAAATAGTAAATCACTTAACTAATGAGCTTCTCAAAAAGATAACTAATAACTAATTGAACAACTGTCTTATAGATCTTTTGCTGCCTTTGGGTTTTCTTGGAAATCCATGAGTATCTGTCTCATGACAGGATCTGGAAAGATATGCTGAATATCTAGATCTTGCATTGCTTTGCCTGTCTCTCTTTCATTTCCTCGGGGCTTATGTCCCCCCTGTTGGTTTTGTTAATTTGCTCAATACATATCTAAACAGCTTCTAATAGTTCCTGGTTGTTTTCATCATGTTTGAGACCTTCCTGATAAGTTCCATGGCTTTGTCATATTCTTTCATGAAGAACTGAACAACAACTTTCCTCGAATAGCCTTTTGTGAATGATGGATCCAGCTCAATACACTTATTCACGTCCTTAAGACCTTCTGGAAAAGCTCCAAGCTTTGTGTAACAAGCTGCTCTATTTGTTATGTAAAATATATCCTCATCATCCAAATCCATTACCTTTATATAATGCTGGATAGCAGTCTCAAAATATTTTTTCTTATAAGCTGCATTTCCAAGTTCTTTTTCTCTTTGTTCCTCTGCTTTCCGAATCTTCTTGTCCTTCTCCTCATCTGGAATATCCATTGGTTCTAGCCTTGGCTCTGGCTGAAGCCTAGGGGAACTACTCTGCTCAAAAGCAACATCCTCTAATGTGGCAGTAGTAAGTTATCATTTAGTAACACACCCAACATCTGCATCATGCGTGAATCAGTAAGGTACTGATTCATATTGTCAGGGTTTTTCTGAACATCTTGAATCATCTTAAGAAAATCAGGTTGCTGCAAAAGCATTCTTGTCTTTGGGTCTTCTTGTTAATTTTGCCCATAGAAATACAGAAGCACTATCTACCTGGCTTAAGAAAGCCTCAGCAACATCACGATCTTCAGTTATGATACAATTTGTGTGTGCACTTGCATGTCTGTGAATATGATCAATAGCCCCATAAACATCCTGTATTATTTCTTCAGTGCATGCCATTTAACTGTATTCATGATGAAAGCTACTGGCCTTTGGTAATTTCAGTATATCAGTAGCCTTTAGGTCACCATACAATGTAACACCTACTACTTGTAATGCCAAAATAATTTCATCAAGGCCACCAATCTTCATTATGGCTTTCATGTAAAAGGAGTGTTTCCATAGCGTTACAAGCAGCAGGATAGTCACTCTTGGCATCTAAAATGATTCGTTTGGCCATATCCAAATCAGTTGCTTTGTCCACATATACATGACAAACGCCATCAGCAAGACCCTATTACTTCCTCTTGGAATGACGAGATCTATAACATCATTCAGCTTTAGCAGATCTGGAATTTCATCTCTAGAATTAACAAGGTCAATCAGCTCTTATCCAACAGATTTCGGTAATGTTTGAGTAATATTCTTACGCAAAATTGTATTTGATCGAGCTGTTTCTTTGCCACCTTTAAAGAGAAGCCCATTCCCACTCCGAACTACTAATGAAGCTATCTGAAACAGAGCTTCTGGTCGGGCTGAAAAAACTATAAGCAGCACACCTAAGGGAGAGGTTGTCTTCTCTAGAATTAAACCATCTGCAAGCTCTGTCCTTTTCAACACTTCCCCAATTGGATCATTCATGTCTGCAAATCATATCATGCACATGATACATCATATATGTCGTTGCTTTTGTAAATTCCTTGGCAGTCCAGCCTTATTGGAGGATCATTTCTTGAAAATAGGATATCTGGTACCATGGGATATGTCCATTGATGAAGTATATCTTTGCTGACAGCATCATAACCTCTAAAAATGTCAATTCGTGCAGCATAATCTGAATGAATCTCATAAGTGAAGATTTTATAACCCATAACCTCATCACCGAGCAAGGCTTTGACAAAGTCACGCCTGAGCTGTTGATAGTCAAAATTATCAATAAAGAAGAGGAGGACTTCAGGAGAGCAAATATCAATGAAGCGATCCTGGTGATCGTTATACAGCTGAACAGCTGACCTATCTGTGACAATTGATGGCTCAAGAATTATATTCCCGGAAAAGTGATGTGCTTTACGATAATCTTTCTTGTCTTCATAAAATAGAAGTTGTTTGGTTTTTTGGATCAACTCCCAAAAATTGGATGCTTCAAGCTTTTGACATAGATCAAGTGCCAAACGTGCACCACCAGCAGCTTCTTCGTGGCTATCCTTTACGTTAAGATTAAACACCAGTACATTTCTCAATAAAATCGGTTCCCTATTTTGAAGGTATTCAATGACCATGTCAAATGCTTTCTCCTCAAAAGTGAAAACGACATCAAATGGACCATCAACAACATTTTCATGCCAACGTTGTGGTGCCATTTTCACACTCAGATTTCGTTTAAGCATTTGAAACATACCATTTCTTTTATATAATTCAGGATCTTTATGCTTTAGATCATCAAACATTCTTCTGTAAGGAGCGCCGAATTCATATACATTTGATTCTCTGATCGATGTCCCCGGCAATTTCACATGAGCTCTAGTCCCATAAGAACTCACATCAAAACCATGCTTCTTTAACAGAGCATGTGCTTCCATACTATGGTTTTGGTTGAATGCACATACCATTGCATGTCGAGTTTCATCTTTCTGCCTGAGTAATTTCTAAGAGGCACCGTAGTAACTATAGCCTATAACTTGGATGTACAAGTGTCCTTCAACATTCAATTTTACTGGCAAGAGGCGAAATTAAAGAGCCCTAATTTCCCGTGCAACCTTAATAACCTTGTCTCTGTTCTGCAGCAACAAAATCCATCTTTCTAGCGGTTATGGTTACCCACGATCTCCTCCTTTACCTTTGACAATGCATGTAATGACAAATCATGCCATATTAAACCGAATCTCGCTGCTAACTGTCAAACCAAACCGCCTTAGGAGTAATAATAGCTATGATTTGCTTCAGGACCTGGTAACACTTGGAATCATGACAATTCTGTAGCTCACATGAAGCAAACCACTCAAAATATGGGATTAGTCATTCACCGTTTGTAATCATGATGAAAACTTGCTTGAAAATCGGAAATAATGAAGGCCACGATATTCTTGTAGCGCGCCCTTTGTAATTTTTCGCTCCACCGCTACAAGAATATCGTTAGTGCTATTTTTTTGCTCTTTTTCAGCTTTTGGACACTTTGTATGAAGTTTTAAAGTTGCTAGAGTGATAGGTATGCTCGTAGTATGCCTTGTGAACCCACTATTTGATAAAATGACTTTAAAAAATCCCTTTAACAAAAACAAACCTATAGCTTAAAATTCAAAATTTCTAAAGCAAGATCAAAATTTCAAATGAACACTAAACAAAATTTCCCAAAAGGAGGGCAAAATCAAAATGAAGTAAATGAAAACCTTGAAATAAAATGTAAATCAAACCAAAATTGAAGAAACAAAATTCTGACTTAACATCTCGCTCCAGCTGCGGGATGAAGTCCTCCCTGCGAGGCTTCAAGAACCTGTAGACCAATGCCTTCTGTCTTCTATCTACCTATCTGCAAACTTCCATTGGGATATGGAGTCTTTATTCAATTCCTCACGCACTGATATATGTACAATGAAAATCAAATCTCTTTCCCTGAGGAACCTTCCATCTACTGAATCAAATCGAAATCCGATTTCCAATGTAACCAAGAAAAAATTTGGTCAACCCACCAAAACTTGTTTTCAACTCCAAATATATATATAATCGGACATATTGGAAAACATGAAGAGGAGAGATTTAACAACTTATACCCACTTCCATCAAATAACATCTCTGAAATAACAGTTTTATAACATGGTAATGACTTTAAATAATCTGCTATTGGATCATAAAAACTTCCATAAGTTACCTCTACCTGCTCTGGTTGTCCATAAGAAAATTTTGTTCCATGAATATCAATGAGGCCTTGGTGATAAAAGACAGCAGGATCAGCCTGAATTTGCTCTGTAAATTTTTGAATAGTATCACCAATAATGTCAACACTTTGAACCTCCTTTTCCACACTGTCTTTAAATAAATGACTATCAGGCATTGGCTTTTGCTGTTCAAGAATAATAAACTGAATGCATTCTTGAATCTGCTGATTAGATTGTAACATATCACACTCCTTACAGATTTCTGGGTCTTTCTTTTCAATTCCATCATCATATCTATTAAAAATTTGACCATCTTCATAATGATTTTGAGCAACAGATTTATCATAACCATGAATGTAAGCAACTTCTGAAAAATTTTGAACATCCTGGCCTTCATCAAATTTAGTATCAAAAATCCATCACAGAACTCTTGTCTTGGAACCCTAATCTCTTCATCATAACAAGGAGCATTTTGAGAAATTTCTAATGATGATGCTAAAGGTTGATCTTTTCCTTCAATACAAAACTGATCTTTAACACAACACTGATTTTCAAAAGTTTGTTGAACTAGAGATTGATCTTCAAAAGGATTAGCATTCAAACTGCTATAAAGGCTATTGAAATCGTTATGAGAATGTTTCAAACCATCTTTACTGATTTCCTCACTTGGACAATCCTCAAACTGACCTAAAACAACAACCTGGTTATCATAATGATCATAGCATTCTTCCTTGACAGTAGTATCTAAAAATGTTACCTTCTCATCTTCAACAAATTCTGAAACTTCAACTTCTTTATGACATGTTTTGAACTCTTGACTGTACTCATCATCATGGTTCTTTAAATTAGAAATTGTATGATAAACATCAGCCTGTTCACAACAATCTTTTAAAAAGAGTTCAGCTGGGTACAGATACTTACAATGCTTCCGAAAGCATGTGTGGAATTCTTTTAGTGAAGAGATGTTAGCAGCGGGAAGAGAAAAATACCAATCTCATGCATCTTTTTCAAGTGAATACATGAACATTTTCATGAGCACATCTTCATGTTGGATATTTAACTGGACCATGCATTGATGAAATTTTATGAGGTGATCTGATGGATTATCCTCTTTGCATTCTCTAAACCGTGGAAGACAATCTCCCCAAACATCCATAGTAGGTACTGGATTTGGAAAACCTGGAATATCAAAAGAATTTAACGGTGCAAACCTTCGAGCCACAATAGCTTCCATGGACATTGGTCTCTACATGTTGAAATAGTGGAGTCGCCAATCAATTTATCAAGATTTTGTTTCTTCTTCTCAGAAAGAAAAAGGGGTGACAGTGGTTCAAATTAATCAAGACTGTATAAAGCTAGGGATGACTAAAACCTTCAAATTCTTCTAGCAGCCACTGTTACAACTTGGTGAAAAATAGCCTTCAAAGTGCTATTTTAAGTCCACCTCTTAAACCAGGAAAACTTATAAGTATCCCAGGGAATATATGCTTCAGCTTCGTCCCCGGCAACGACGCCAAAGATGTTTGTGCCATAAATTGTTTCTAAGGCCAGCGAAACAAGCTAACACACACTCAAATATAAAACTCAATAAAATCAAAGTTTAGGGTTTCTGCAATGTGTTTTTGGTTGTGAACTTTGGAAACAGTCAGGGAATACATTCATAAGTAAAGCAACTACTGAATCATAAGCAATAGACAATGAAGATGCATGATATATCAAAAAAGATCCAACAGAAACAGTATTGAGGTTCAAACATAAATGATAGGCATTACCAGAATAAAAACATAGACCAGTCAATGAATCTATCAATTTAAGCCACTAAACAGATGAAAAATGAAGCCAATACAAACAACTGAAGAATAAAAGTCATGTATATCTCATAGTTGCATTAACCACTGCATACAAGAGCTATGTACCTTACTCATAAACAAGTCTGAAAACCAACTGAGCTTCAAGACCTCCTGAAAGCTCCCAAAAATCGAACCTCTCTAATGACTTCTAAAACTCTCTAAATACTACTTTTACAAAAATAGTTAGGTATCAAAAACCCTAACTCTCCTCAACTGATTCAATGGGCTAAAGAAAAGTTTAAAATATTACAAAATGTGAAATTTACCAAAAATAGTAAATCACTTAACTAATGAGCTTCTCAAAAAGATAACTAATAACTAATTGAACAACTGTCTTATAGATCTTTTGCTACCTTTGGGTTTTCTTGGAAATCCATGAGTATCTGTCTCATGACAGGATCTGGAAAGATATGCTGAATATCTGGATCTTGCATTGCTTTTGCCTGTCTCTCTTTCATTTTCTTGGGGCTTATGTCCCCCCTGTTGGTTTTTTTAATTTGGTCAATACATATCTGAACATCTTCTAATAGTTCCTGGTTGTTTTCATCATGTTTGAGACCTTCCCGATAAGTTCCATGGCTTTGTCATATTCTTTCATGAAGAACTGAACGACAGCTTTCCTCGAATAGCCTTTTGTGAATGATGGATCCAGCTCAATACACTTATTCACGTCCTTAATACCTTCTGGCAAAGCTCCAAGCTTTGTGTAAAAAGCTGCTCTATTTGTTATGTAAAAGATATCCTCATCATCTAAATCCATTACCTTTATAGAATGCTGGATAGCAGTCTCAAAATCTTTTTTCTTATAAGCTGCATTTTCCAAGTTCTTTTTCTCTTTGTGCCTCTGCTTTCCGAATCTTCTTGTCCTTCTCCTCATCTGGAATATCCATTGGTTCTAGCCCTGGCTCTGGCTGAAGTTCTGGTGCTCTCTTTGGCTGAAGCCTAGGGGAACTACTCTGCTCAAAAGCTTCCTCCTCTAATGTGGCAGTAGTAAGTTATCATTTAGTAACACACCTAGCATCTGCATCATGCGTGAATCAGTAAGGTACTGATTCATATTGTCAGAGTTTTTCTGAAAATCTTGACTCATCTTAAGAAAATCAGCTTGCTGCAAAAGCATTCTTGTCTTTGGGTCTGCTTGTTAATTTTGCCCATAGAAATACAGCAGCACTGTCTACCTGGCTTAAGAAAGCCTCAGCAACATCACGATCTTCAGTTATGATACAATCTGTGTGAGCACTTCCATGTCTGTGAATATCATCAATAGCCCCATAAACATCCTGTATTATTTCTTCAGTGCATGCCATTTAACCGTATTCATGGTGAAAGCTACTGGCCTTTGGTAATTTCAGTATATCAGTAGCCTTTAGGTCACCATACAATGTAACACCTGCTACTTGTATTGCCAAAATAATTTCATCAAGGCCACCAATCTTCATTATGGATTTCATGTAAAAGGAGTGTTTCCATAGCGTTACAAGCAGCAGGATAGTCACTCTTGGCATCTAAAATGATTCGTTTGGCCATATCCAAATCAGTTGCTTTGTCCACATATACATGACAAATGCCATCAGCATGACCCTATTACTTCCTCTTGGAATGACGAGATCTATAACATCATTCAGCTTTAGCAGATCTGGAATTTCATCTCTAGAATTAACGAGGTCAATCAGCTCTGATCCAATAGATTTGGGTAATGTTTCAGTAATATTCTTATGCAGAATTGTATTTGATTGAGCTGTTTCTTTGCCACCTTTAAAGAGAATCCCATTCCCACTCTGAACTGCTAATGAAGCTATCTGAAACAGAGCTTCTGGTCGGGCTTAAAAAACTATAAGCAACACACCTAAGGGACAAGTTGTCTTCTCTAGAATTAAACCATCTGCAAGCTCTGTCCTTTTCAGCACTTCCCCAATTGGATCATTCATGTCTGCAAACCATATCATGCACATGATACATCATATATGTCGTTGCTTTTGTAAATTCCTTGGCAGTCCAGCCTTATTGGAGGATCATTTCTTGAAAATAGGATATATGGTACCATGGGATATGTCCATTGATGAAGTATATATTTGCTGACAACATCATAACCTCTAAAAATGTCAATTCGTGCAACATAATCTGAATGAATCTCATAAGTGAAGATTTTATAACCCATAACCTCATCACTGAGCAAGGCTTTGACAAAGTCACGCCTGAGTTGTTGATAGTCAAAATTATCAGTAAAGAAGAGGAGGACTTCAGGAGAGCAAATATCAATGAAGCGATCCTGGCGATCGTTATACAGCTGAACAGCTGACCTATCTATGACAATTGATGGCTCAAGAATTATATTCCCTGAAGAGTGATGTGCTTTACCATAATCTTTCTTGTCTTCATAAAATAGAAGTTGTTTGGTTTTTTGGATCAACTCCCAAAAATTGGATGCTTCAAGCTTTTGACATAGATCAAGTGCCAAATGTGCACCACCGGCAGCTTCTTCGTGGCTGTCCTTTACGTTAAGATTAAACACCAGTACATTTCTCAATAAAATCGGTTCCCTATTTTGAAGGTCTTCAATGACCATGTCAAATGCTTTCTCCTCAAAAGTGAAAACGACATCAAATGGACCATCAACAACATTTTCATGCCAACGCTGTGGTGCCATTTTCACACTCAGATTTCATTTAAGCATTTGAAACAGACCATTTCTTTTATATAATTCAAGATCTTTATGCTTTAGGTCATCAAACATTCTTCTGTAAGGAGCGTCGAATTCATATACATTTGATTCTCTGATTGATGTCCCCGGCAATTTCACATGAGCTCCAGTCCCATAAGAACTCACATCAAAACCATGCTTCTTTAACAGAGCATGTGCTTCCATACTACGGTTTTGGTTGAATGCACATACCATTGCATGTCGAGTTTCATCTTTCTACCTGAGTAATTTCTAAGAGGCACCGTAGTAACTATAGCCTATAACGTGGATGTACAAGTGTCCTTCAACATTCAATTTTACTGGCAAGAGGCGAAATTAAAGAGCCCTAATTTCCCGTGCAGCCTTAATAACCTTGTCTCTGTTCTGCAGCAACATAATCCATCTTTCTAGTGGTTATGGTTACCCACGATCTCCTCCTTTACCTTTGACAGTGCATGTAATGACAAATCATGCCATATTAAACCGAATCTCGCTGCTAACTATCAAACCAAACCACCTTAGGAGTAATAATAGCTATGATTTGCTTCAGGACCTGGTAACACTTGGAATCATGATAATTCGGTAGCTCACACGAAGAAAACCACTCAAAATATGGGATTAGTCATTCACCGTTTGTAATCATGACGAAAACTTGCTTGAAAATCGGAAATAATGAAGGCCACGATATTCTTGTAGCGTGCCCTTTGTAATTTTTCGCTCCAGCGCTACAAGAATATCGTTAGTGCTATTTTTTCTCTCTTTTTCAGCTTTTGGACACTTTGTATGAAGTTTTAAAGTTGCTAGAGTGATAGGTATGCTCATAGTATGCCTTGTGAACCCACTATTTGATAAAATAACTTTAAAAAATCCCTTTGACAAAAACAAACCTATAGCTTAAAATTCAAAATTTCTAAAGCAAGCTCAAAATTTCAAATGAACACTAAACAAAATTTCCCAAAAGGAGGGCAAAATCAAAATCAAGTAAATGAAAACCTTGAAAGAAAATGTAAATCAAACCAAAATTGAAGAAACAAAATTCTGACTTAACAGATCTGATAAAAAATATGTCTCAAAACCATCAATATAATTAATATCATTTTCCTTGGAAAATAATCAATCTCCTTTGCAATGGTGTAGAAATCCCCAACAAAGAATCTGGAAGTGAATTCACCTCCCACATTGCCAACACCCTGATGATTGGTTGTTGGGACTTCAACTACACCTAGTTCCTCTTCATCTTCTTCTTGGAGTAGATTAGTGCAAGCACACTCTTTCTCATTGGAGTCCACAATAATATTCACATATGAAACTTGTGGTTATCTTTGCTTGGCATCTTCATTTAATTGGAATGGATATATGTGCATGCCTTCTCTTTCATCTCGAAGTGTTTCAATATCATTACCATCCTCTTTCAGGAAAATTGAGGTTCTTCCATCTTGATTAGTACTAGGATTTCCACTTTTTGATACTCTTCTTGAAGAAAAACCAAGTAACCTCGTGATGTTTTAATGTGAAAATGGATTTGACAAAGCTTCACCTTTGGTTCCTTCTTCTTCTTCTTTTCTTGAAGAAGTGGAACAACTTCGTTTGCCCCTCAATGTTTTTTTGTTCTTCAATGATTCCTTATCTACATACGTGGGCTAAAATTATTGTTGAAATGAAATAAATCTTTGAAAGATATGGTTCTCACATATCTCTTTCCTCAAAGAGAGATAATGTTGATAGTGATGAGGCATATTTTTCATAGTTGATGTCCTCGCTAAATAATATTTTTATATATCCTTTGATGGTTATTCCAATTGATATTCATTGTACATTTGGTCACTAAAGTAACCATATTTATCTTGTGTAAATCCTCCCTCTATGTATATTATTTCTTCTTCCTCATATCGCTCAGACTCTTCATCTTCAACAAATAGGACTAGTTTCATGGCTACAAACTTGAATATGTAATATGAAAACTTTATTTTTAAACTGAGAGTTTAAGGATATTGGTATTTATTCTCAAAGGTGCAAAGGACCATGATATAATACCAATTTATTGCACCAAATGGAAATTTTGGCACACTAGCCAAATTTTCAAAGGAAAACACTGACTAATTTTAACTAAAGTTGCAGAAACACTAACAAATTTTACCCAAGCCTTCCCAAAATTGGTATAGAGGTCAAATTGCTGGTATAATACAATATATAATATCTTAAAATATATCCCAACTTTGATAGATACACATTTATTGGGCTACATCATGCCTAGGTTGACCCTTTAGCAAAGCCAAAGACTCTGAGGCAATATCACCAATAATTATGTGGAACCTAATGGATTATGGTGTAGGATGGAAGTGGATGGATTGTGTATAAATACCAATCCACTGATAAAACTTCAAAATAATATGTTTGACTCAAGTGAGTAAATTTTGGGGGTATATATAGGTCATTACAACTTCAGGACTGCACATTGAGGAGATTTACAACTCATAATTGAGAACACCTAAGGGTCACAGATATTTAAATGAAGACTTGAAATATTTTCATCATGGGATTAGATACTAAGATAAACTAACAAAACCAAAATTCCACGAGAAGAAAAGAGTTAACCAACATAAGCTGAAAACTAGTCAAAATTCATCAAAATCTAGAGTAGGAGTAGAAAACTCATATTAAATCCATATCTTTACATTATTAAAGTTTATAACTGATATCAAAGGTTTAATAGGAAAAAAATTACATCAATGAAATTCCAAGATTAATTCCAGGATCTTCTCATTACATTACATCATCCAACACATCAAGCTTCAATTTTAAAGAACAACAACTTCTTGGATTCGATCTAACTAGAACCAAAACTATTCTCTAGACTTTTCGGTTAGACCTGCAACAACATCAAGACCTGAAAATATATCACTATGATATGATGGATTCCTTGTCCTCACACTCTAACTAAAGAATTAGTTGGCTTACTAACAACAGGGTTGCATCTCCCTACTGGTGACAAGGGGCACATCTCCCAAGTCTCTTGAAAGCTTAGAGCTCTTAAATCCAAAGCACAAATCAACAAAGATGTCAAATGGAGCACTCAACCTGTTTTTATAAACTTTTGATATATTTTTCCTTCCTTTTAAACTTCTCTCATGAAAATAATAAAATAATAATTAATGATTTTTAGGAGAGAATACCTTTAATCAGTTGGATGATTCTTTGGAAAGTCTCTCTTGCATTAGACCAAATTGCATCCATGAACTCACTCTCACCGAATAATATTATCCTTTGTAGCTTTCCTAAATACTTTTTCTTTCTTTCCTTCTTTTAGTAATATTTCTTAAGCCTTATCTTCCAAAATCAAGAAACTTTCATCTTCTTTTCTTTTATGTTTCTTTTCCTTCTTTTCCTACCTTTGGTTGTTGTTTCTTCTTTTGGTTGCTTCCTTTCCATATTTTTCTGAGGATGAAAAATCACATGATTTATCTTGATCCTATGCACCCTCTTGATCCACTTAGGCCATTGAAAACTCATAAAAAATTATTAGTAATATTAAATATTACAAAATTGTGGTCCATCACCTTTGCATAATTTATTTAATAACATAAGTAATTGTGGACAAAATTAACACCTTATTAATTAATTTGATTTTCCACTATAACCCATGGGGATTAAAGGGATAGTGGTTTCTCCATGGTGCTATAAAATGGGGATATTACAATAAGCCATCCATGTGGGAGGATTACCTACACTTTTTATAATTTGCATACAAGAATGGACATCAAGAATTATTGGGAATGGATCCATTTGAGGTGTTATATGGAAAAGGATTCAGATCTCGAGTGAATTGCTATAGTTCAATAAACAAAATAGTGCTTTGGCCAGAAATGCTCAAGGAAGTGGAATAAGAAATTGTTAAGATCGGGCATAATTTAAAGGAAGACAAGGATAGGTAGAAAATTTACGCAGATTTAAAAAGAGTGCACACTGGGAATTTAAATTTGGGGATCATGTTTGTTTAAGAGTAAATCCAAGTAAAAGTCCCTAAAACTGGGAGTTTGTGCCAATATGGAATCAAGATATTGTTTCCATTCAAATTCCTTAATAGGATAGGGATGGTTGCATATAGGATTGCATTGCTTGATAACATGAGAGCTCATAATGTTTTTCATGTTTCTTTACTTAAGAAGTATGCACATGACCCTAATCACATAATTTATTGGAATGTAATTCAGGTGGAACACGATGGAGAGTTCTAGGTGGACCATATGCACATCCGCAACAAGAATGTAACATTGCTCCAGAATTGATCCATCAGACCTGTAAAGTTGCAATGGAAGAACCTTGGTCTTGATGAGATGACATGGGAGTTGAAGGATTCCATGAAAGAGGCATACCCAGTTTTGTTCATTTTTTAGAACATCAAGGACATTTTTTTTCTAAAGGGGAAGAGATTGTGTTATATTGTGAAATGTCACTTCTGCGTTCGAGTAACGACTCTAGCATGTAGTTAAATAAAAGTATATTATGGATTGAAGTGACCACAGCCTTATAGATGGATCAAAGCCTTGATACATACTTTCTCCTTCAGCTTTCCCACTTTTTAAGAATGATTTTTCCTTGCACTCGTGGGTTTTTCCATAGAAACTTGCGTATAACTTGCACGTAAACCCATATGCAACCCATGAGTCATCTATGAAAAGTTGTAATCGTGACTTCCCTTAAGAAAATTCATGAGTCACTCACAAGTTTCCTTATATATACCTGCAAGTTCCATTAAAACAAACTAAAAAATAAAAATGATGATTATTTAGGGGCATTTGGGTTCAGATTGATAACCTCCCTAACTCCCCTAACTATCCTAGGCCATGAAACCTATCCTCACCAGCAACTATAAAGAGAGGGGAGGGGTAGAGGATAAGGGACACATATTTTAGAGAGCAAGGTTATGCTAGAGGAATCCATTGGAGGGAGGAGAAAGAGGAACCAATTTCTTGGTTTGAAAAAGAATATTTTCTCAGACTGGGTTGTAATGTTTCCTAAACTTCTTTAATTAAGAGTGTCTTTCTTCCATATTTTTCTTAGTGCATTCTTTGTTGATATGAATCATGATCTATATTGTTATTTATTTATAATTGCAATTGCAATATGTTCATGCTTCTTTATATAACAATACAAGATATTATGGGAGAATATCAATCTTTTTTGCGGGTATAGAAGATCATAAGGTTGAGGACCATCTAGGGAAGGGAGTTAAATCTTGGATCAACAATCGGTAAAAGGTACATGTTCCACTAACTCTATTTCTCTTTTATATGTTTCTAAACCTTTATTTTCTACAAGTCATACCCTAGTATGTTGGTGACCCTAATACCCCAAGTCATAAGGTAGATATCCCTCACAACAGAACTGGCAACTCCGCTGGGGAGTCTAGTTTGTCCTAGGGCCAGGATTCAATCATGTTTTTTGTCCATTTTTGTTCTCACTGTTTCAATTTTTGGTTTGCAACTATTGTCTTTGAGACAGATCTTTTTAGATATTTAGGGTTCTAAGCCTTGTATTTTTTTCTTTTTGAAATATTTGCGAACCACTCATGGGTTGCTAGTACTTGTAGTCATGATTTCTTTGTAAATTCATGGGTTTCCTTAAGGACAGTCGTGAGTGACTCGTGGTTCTGTCAAAGAACAGTCATGATTTACTATAGATGGGTATACTGAAATCTAGGGTTTCTATCCTTTAAATGTTTTTGTTGTCCCACCTACTTATAATAAGGTTGTCCCTTGAGTTTGTACTGGTCTGTAGCCTATTGTAAACCTATTTTGTTTGGGTTTTATTAGTCCTTTATGAGTAAGTTATGTTGAATGAATTTGTATGGTTTCTCTTAGGTCTTCCCACTTGGCACCTTTCGTTGAGGTCTAAGTAGTTCGCAAGTGTTATGATTTCTGTTAGTGCATGTGTCTGCTCATTTCTGTCTGATTTATTATTAAGTTATTTTGACTTACACTTATTCCAAGTTCTTAATTTGCCTTGTTTCCAACTTGAAGTAGTTCAGCCCAAGTAGTTTTTTGGCCCAACTTTGCAGAGCCTTCAAGGTTTTGATTGTGAGACCTGAATAGTGAATCTTGCATTTACATATGTTTATGTTTCTAACTTTCTTAGGTGCATTAATTCACTATGATATGATGGATTCCTTGTCCTCGCACTTTTAACAATGTTGTTTAAGTCCACAAGGCTTGTTTGGTATCAAATAGGTTCTCTCATCAAGAAGGAATGTACTACACTAAAAAATTCTCCCTTGCTGCAAATATTAAGTCTGTTCAATTGATTCTTTCCCTTGTTGCTTATTTTGTATGGAAACTTCATCAAATCGATGTTAAAAGTGATTGTCTTCATGGAGATTTGTATGAATAAATCAATATGGAACAACCTCCTAGTTTTGTGACAGATCCTTGTCTTGTTTATTGACTTGAGATGTTGTTTTATGGTTTGAAACCAGCACCTCATGCTTGGTATGAGAATATTGATAATTTATCTATCATTATTGGCTTCACACATTGTGAATTTGACCATAGTATTTATGTATTATATGTTCATGGTGATACTTTTATAGTGGCATTGTATGTTGATGATTTAGTTGTAAATGTAAATATTATCATTTTGATTTTGGGTTTGAAGAAACAACTTGCAGATAGCTTTGAAATGATTGATCTTGGTCTGTTCCTTTTCTTTTTGGGGATTCAAATTTTACAATTGAATGATGGTATCTTTCTTTCTCAACCAAAATATGCTTTGGATATTTTGAAATGATTCAAGATGGATTATTGTAAGTCTTGTGCTACACATTATCATTTAGGTGTAAAGTTGTCAAAGGATTGTGGCTCTCCACGAGTTAATGCCATAGTTTATTTATAGTTGGTTGGTATCATAATTTACTTTACTTATAGTTAACTGAATCTCTTATTTGGTGTTAGTGGCATGCCCCTGTTCATACAGGGTCCTCAAAAAATCCACTAGAAATATGAAAATATAATTTTTCACTATATTAATGGAACTTATCAGTATGGTATTAAGTAGTATCAGTACAAAACAGCTAGTTGGGTTTACTGATTCAACTGGGGAGGTAAAATTGATGACTGAAATTCCTCTTATTGCTATGTTTTTCAACTAAGTTTATAACATTGGTAAGCTTGTGTAAGAAATATAAGTTAGTCTCTCTTTAGACTATATAAGAAGAATATTGTGGCACTTTTAATGTAGGTACAGAGGCATATTGGATCCATCATATTTTCATAATAGCTTGGGTTTTTAGTTTAGGCCTCAACTATTATTCATTGTGATAGTAAGAGTATAATACATGTTGCTTATTATCTTATTGCTCACAACAAAATGAATCATGTTGAACTTCATGTTCATTACTTGATTTAGTTGGTATATGACAATGTTGTCTCCCTTGTTTATTATATGACAGATGATCAAATTATTTATATCATTATGAAGTATCTACCAAAAGATAAGTTTATGAAATTTTGGGTTATGATTGGGCCTCAAGATGTTGTGATTATTGGGGGATGTTTAGAGAACATAATTTCAGTTCTTGAATCTGTAAAGCAATGTGCTGATGGGGGGATGTTGGAACCTAAGGTTATGCAATTTCATCACACCTGTAGATATTCTAGATACAACTAGTTGAAGGACATCAATTGCCTAGCAAAGCAGTTCATTAGAGTCCTGCTTGAGAGGTTAACTAAATATTTCTATGAATGGTCGATGAGTTCATTATTGGATTGACTATAATAATGGACTAACCTATGGGATGTTGTGGATTTCGAGGAAACTATTAAAAAAAAGATCCCTCTATGGACCAGATCCTCCTCACTTAAAGGGGATTTGTTAGATGTGGATACTATAAAAAAACAACCATATGGGTTGTGATGATATTGAATTGTGATATTTTAAGAATGCATAATTACAATGATGTTCTGATAACAATGTGTTGTGCTCAAGTTCTATAACATTGCCTTTAAAAACAACCTCTTTTCTTGGAATATAGTTTCCTTCTACTATTTTTTTTTATGTTCAATGATTCAATGTAAAGAGGTTCCCTAACACTGATATGTATATAAATAAATAAAAAATAATAAAACATTAAAGTGATTAAATAATAAGAGTTGGAATATTCAACAATACATTCACCATCACATAAAAATCATACATAGTGCACAAGAGATTTAATGTGAGAAAACCACAAAATATGTTGTTTATAATATAAATATTACATTAAACATGTTTACCATCACCAATTAAAAGGAATTTCCAACTCCATAGTTTATAAACTCCAACTAAAAAAAGTCTACAACCCCCTAAGGTGAAAGGATCCAACCTGTAGAGAGGACTCCAATCCTCAATGAGCACCAACTTAAAATTCTCAGGCACTAACCTAAAGGAGACTACAATCTCTTATTTTTTCCCCATCCTATCGCCTTGATATCAAATATAGAAGAAACAATCATTAATAATCATTGTATCACTATCTCTTACAACCTATACCTGTATCTTTGTCCTTGTAACTATATCATTGTCCATGTTTCTATCACTACATCAAGTGATGCATGCCTCAAGTTGAATTCCCAATAATTCCCATAAACAATCATCAAAATATTTCATTTCCATGTTCAATCATTTACATCAAATCAATCCATACATAATACTATGATCTATCTAGCTATAACCATCAATATTTATTCCAATATAACCATCATCATATCCTCCATACCATATTCAATGAATTCAAGAATATATTCCAAGAGAGAGGATCACATACTAAGATAAAAAATGAGCTATATCCATGAAAGACATGTGCCATCACAAGATAAACCCACAAGCATGAATCATACATTTTCCAATATTACAATAATAAGAGACAATATAGAAACCAAAAGAGTATCTAGACATATTCATCACATATCCCTGTTAACCATCTTTCCAACAAGAAAACAATTTTATAATTCTCATTCCGTGTGAGAAAGTTATGCCATTTTTGTCAATCTCCTCAATCCTAAAAGATGCCTATAAACTACTCCTCAAAACACTTCACACTTTTCTCCAAACATGCACAATAGAAAGAGAGGACTGACTGATGATAAAATGAAATGTTTTTCCATGTTTTCTCCCAAAAAAGATTCACCATTTTGCATTTTTTGAAGCCCTATTTCGCCCAATTTTGATGGGGTAAAATTTTTTCACCCTAAAAATCGCCAAATTATTTCATAAACGATATAAAATTCTTGGAAATTAAAATATTTTTTGAAAAATATCGCCAATCATTTTATAGTTTGTGTTTTAAGAATTGGTAATATTTGCCAACATTTATACACTTTTAAATAAGTATGGTTCCTTAAAATCATCCCTTCCTTAAACTCATCCTTAATTTGTGGATCTCCATATTTAAAGGGGGTCTTCAAGAGTTAGTACCCTATCTCAAGATTACATCATTACACTTCATTGCAAAACTTCAATATCACTCCATATCTTCTCCAAAGGGGACCCTATGGATTCACCACATCATCATACTTGGTGGATATGCCATTATTTCTTGCGGGTATCCTTGCCACTCAAGTGGTCTGATGGGCCAATGTACCACAATGTTTCAGGTCATGTGGACCAAGCATTATTATTTTGGGGGTACTTCAAGATTTACACCAACTTGTTTCAGACCAACTTTGGTTACTCTTTAGTTTTTTCTCCACTATGGGTCATGTAACCCCAATATCATGGGCAAGTGAACCAAACATCACTTTTTATGGGTTTCTTCACCTTTTATTTCAACAATTCTTAGAGGTAACCTTAGAGACTTCTTTAATTTTTTGATCCATATGCGTACATCACAAAGTGTCTTCTCATGAGGGGCCATTTGTAATCTCCACGCCATAAGGGGACCACTTTGGAGGACATATACATACAATGTTTGACATCAATGACAACATTATTCAACAATATCCTTCTTTGTAATTGATGGAAACCATTAGACTTGGTTTGAGACCATGCTCCCCTTGCCTTCATGCTTTTGATATTTCTCTCCCCTTTGACATCAATGGAAAACAGGAACTCCCCCTGAAAATATATCTCCCAATTGATAATTTTTTATCAATTTGGAAAAGAGATTACCCCCAATCCCTGTTGAAGATATTCAAATGTCTCTCTTGGGAGAGGCTCTCTGAATATGTCTACAATCTATTCCTTTGTCCAAATATACTCCATCTTGATATTCTTTTCTGTAACTTGTTCTCGTAGAAAGTGACACTTGAAAGGAATGTGTTTTATCTTGCAATGCATAACTGGACTCTTTGGGATACTTATAGAACTTGTGCTGTCACATAAGATAAAATTAGGCTCATCATATATTACCTAAATGTATTCAAGAGTTTGCTTCATCCAGAGAATTCAAGTGCAGCTTGCTGATGCTAAAATATATTCGGCTTATATTGTGGTTAGAGATACTGAATATTGCTTCTTACTTAACAAAGACACTAAACAATCACCTAAGAATAAATTTGCTCCACTTATGCTTCTTTTGTCATCAATACTTCTTGCCTAATTTGCATATGTGTAGGAAACCAATGTCAACTTATTTCCTTTTAGATACCATAGTCCAACGTCTTTTTTCCTTAAATATATCTAAAGATCCTTTTCACTCCTAAAATACGTGTTTCCTTTGGAGTTGCTTGAAATATTGAAACTTGTCCAACTTCCTATGTAACATCCGGTCTTGAAGCTATCACATAAATAAGACTACCAATAATCGATCTATAACACCTTTTATCCACTTCCTTAGATTCTTCATCTTTTCTTAGCTTACATCCAGTAACCATAGGAGTACTTATAGGTTTGCAGTCTTCCATTCTGAATTTCTTCAACATTTACTTGATGTACCTAGTTTTGGAAATGAGAATACCATCATCTAGTTTAGATATTTGTAGTCCTAAAAATAAATTTAATACTCCAAGAAATGACATTTCAAATTAACTTTTCATATCCTTGGAAAACTATGACTCATCTTGTCATCATCACTTCCAAAGATGATGTCCTAAACATATAATTCAACCCCCCCCCCCCCCCCCCCTAAAAACGAAGCAGTGGAACCAAGAAAAAAATTGAATCAAACCTTCATAGTGTATTATCACATAAGAGGTTTACTAAAGGAGGAGTGTGAATGCCAAAATATCTCAAAATACCATGTTGACAAACTTCTTCAATATATGCATTAATATCCCCCCAATACTCTACTTCAGCTCAAGAAAGAGCAATATTTGCTTGCTTCTTCCTTGACCAGTAGATTGGTTTAGATCCCAACATGAACACAAATCCCGATGTATGTGTTCTGCCAGTACTATCACTATCCCAATTGAATAAGTAAAACCAACTAGATCTAACTAAGTAGAAGGATAATAGTCAATCTCAAACTCTCTAGCACCCTGCACATAATGTAATATACCATTTTATTCCTTCAAATGCAACCCATTTGGCTCCTACATGAACCTAACAACAACACTTATACCATATGAAAATTCTAGTCTCGAATGACTAAGGTACAATAAGCTACCAATTATCTATTTGTAGAGAGTACTATCAACCAAGGGTGTAGAACCACCTTCTTCCAACCATTTTTGTATTTTTCTATGAGGGGGGTTCTAAACTCACTTCATATGTCACTATGATAGGGGTTCAAAACTGCCCTTGTGTGTTACAATGATGGGGGTTCAGCCACCCCCTATAAGTTTATATGAGCAGGGTTCATAACTCCCCCCAAAGGTCTGTAAAGAGTTTTAGTGGGGATTTTGAACCACTTCTGTAGGTACCTACAAGGGGGGGTTATAACCGCCCCCAAAAAATTTTAATAAATACTTTTAGGGGGGCTTTGAACTGCCCCCAAAGTTTTCTAATAAATACTTTTAGGGAGGGTTTTGAACCTCCCCCAAAAGTCACTTTTAGCATTAGTTTTGATATCTTCCAGATGCTCCCTTAAAAGTACAAACTTTTATCCTTGATGTTATTCGAGGGGGTTTTGTTAAGACCACCCCCAAAGGTTAGTAAGATGGAGTTTTAGGGGGGTTTACAATTTCCCTTGTAAGAACCTATGGGGGGTTTTGCAACCGCCCTCGTAGGTACCTACAAGGGGGGTTTGAAAATTCGCTCGTAGGTACCAATGAGGGGGGTTTGAAACCACCCCCGTAGGTACCTACAAGGGAGGTTTGTAACCGCCCCTAAAGGTTTGTATTAAGAATTTTTGTGGGGTTTTGGAACCTCCCTCATAGGTTTCTATGAGGGGGTTTTATAACTTCCCATAAAAGTCACTTTGGGGGGGGGTGTTTAGAATCGCCCCCAAAAGTCACTTTTAGGGGTAGTTTTGATCTCTTCCAAAACTGCCCCTAAAAGTCCAAACTTTTAGTGTCAATGCTATTAGGTGTAGTTTTATAAAGATCGCCTCCAAATCTAAAAATGCCCCCAAAAGTGACTTTTGGAGGCGAAAGACAACCCTCCCTAAAAGTCAAATTTGTTGTAGTGTTTCCTTTTCACTACACCATTTTGGTGTGGTGTGTAAGGAATGGAGTGTTGCATTGGGATTCCCTCCTTTGTATGGAATTATTGCAGCTCCTTCCTAATATACTCAACACCATTATTAGTCCTAATAAATTTTATCCTTCTCTGATACAATTTCTCAACAAAATATTTGAATATTGGAAAATCTCAATGACTTATGACTTATTATTTAGAAAGTACACCTAGCAAAATCTAATGTAGTCATCTATGCAAGTAAGAACATACTTAGCATTATTGAGTGACAAGGTGGGAAATGGACTAGTGAAGTATGAATGGACTAGCTTGAGTGGTGGAGAAACTCTCTCATCCTTTCCCTTCTCAAATCTATGCTCTATATGCTTTCCCATAATGCAGCCTTGGCAAGTACCTTCTACAAACTTAATTTGAGGCATCCCTCCAACCGTTGAGAACTTGTTCATATCATGCAAAAATCTGAAGTTTAGATGGAAAAATATCTCATGCCAAAACTTGTTATTCCCATTGGAATGAGTGAGTAGATAATCTGAAGCAGAATATGGTAAAAAATGAGAGAATTTGCATACCTTGGAATCGTGGTCTGCAACTCTCATTGCTATGATTTTCATGGTAGAAATTTCTGTGATTTTAACTTCATTAGAGGTGAAGGTGACTCTCTTTGTAATTCCATTATAATTAATATGATATACAAAGAGCATATTTGAAAAGATAAGGAACAAACAACATATTGTTTAATCTTCCATTCTTCATTTGAATTTGGCATCTTCCTTTTGATGGAACTTCTGAATTGTCTCCCATCACAAGTGGAGGACCACCAAAGGATTCAAAGAATTTGAAGGATTATTTTGAGCCTTCCATATGTATGGATGCACTAGAGTCTATGATGAATGAAGGGGGTGTTGAAAAACCTATCTTCAGGGCATGGAACCTCTCCTTATATTCAATGCTTGAAATTGTTTCCTTTCTTTTGGCATTATTTGGTACATGGATATTATTCTTCTCAAGAATTCGAGCCATCATATCGATGGTATTATTGATCCAATAATTCTCTACATGGAATCCTCTCCCATACTAGGATAATTTTCAATTCTCCTTCTTACCCTTGTGCTTATCCTTCTAAGATTTCAAATTATTTGTAGGTTATTTGGGCTTCTCCTTTTGGAAGATTGTTGCTTCTTTCCTTTGGTCTTCATATTTCTCTTATCTTTCTTGGAATCACCAACAACAAGTTATCGGTCTTTCGAAGGTTTTATAACACCCAATTGGAAAATATTGTCTTGCTCCTAGGTGAGTGAATCCATGAACTCCGTTAAAGTAGGAATCCTCCAATGTCAAACAAGAAGTTTGTTTGCATGAAATCTTGAAACAAAAACTAAAAATTCAAGTCCTGTCTTTGAAAGAATATAAATAACCAATTGTTCCTCCTTATTCTTAATTACACGCTGCTTAAGCTGGAGAACAAGCGACTTGAACTTTGTAAAAAAATCAAGAATAGAATCAAATCTACAAGGAATAAGAGAAATAATCTCATTATTAAGATGATGGCCTCTCATCTCATCAATTTTCCCAAATAAAGATTTGAATTTGTCCAAACATGGTTTGGATTAGTCAACCATCAAGGTGGAATAACATTTCTCTAGAGGTACTAAGATAGAGTAACCCATATTCCTAATCCAATCTATTGTACAACTTTTCCTTCTCAACTGCTTAATTTGGAGCATTCTCAATGCCCATGGTGACCATGTAGATCCCTTTTCTTCTTATGAGCATTACCATTTCTACCTTCCAATCAAAGTCTTTTAATGGTGTAAGGAGAATTTGTTGGGACTTCTCCATACTCAACAGGTATGATTCTGAGACCCTAGAACTTGTAACCTACAAGAAAAACACTCATAGGGGGATTTTTAGTAGCAGTTTCAATCTATACTTTCCACATTGAGCACATTCTTAGGGTTCGTCACACCTAGCTAAACTTCTTTGGAGAATCCAAAGGTAGCAATACAAATTTTCCAGGATTTATGTGGAAACCCAACTACTTCTAGTGTATTAATGGAAGTATCTAAGAATTCCTATGTTTTCTATGGCTCTGATAACATGTAAATATTTAAACAATAGGATCACTATAAGCAAAAATAACCTCACAAAGCTTGTAAATTCTATAGGAAAATAGAGTAGAAATGTTGCTGAAAATAACCAGTGAACAAAACTCAGCATGAGATAAGATTCAATATTATTCATCCACAATATGTGGGCATAAAAATATAATTACAACAAGAATAATTCAAAATTCTCAGGAGATATTCGAATTCCACACAGAAGACAGGTTTATTTTTCATTAAAATCCATCTCTAGACAACCTCAAGTGACTAATTATTACCCAAACCACTTAACTAAATGTGCATGGTGCACCTCGGAGACACTCGGTAGTTAAATTAGGAATATGGGAGCACATATTCTACCTTAGAGTGGTAAAAGTGGCGCACATTACTTATTTCATGGAATATAGGAAGACTAGTCTGTTAACTAGGCCTAACTAGGAGACATGGCACCTTGATTTTAGGAACAAACTTAAATGACTCCTAAATCCTTGCATGATGGTGCATAAAAAATTATTGGACAAGGATGAGGTGCATGAGTGGGTAAATGAATCCAACACTCACAAAATTCAAACTCTAGGTGGTTAACAATGTGGACTAGGTGCTAGTAGACTTGATTTTTAATGCATGGTTTTGCATGGATAATGCATGTCTAATACAAAACCAATGTCTAGATGTATTAAGTGCTCCAACAATCCCATCAAATAAATTTCATACCAAGTTCTAGTTTTCCAAACAAATCCCCACATAGAATGACACTAGCCTAAAAATGAGGACTTAAATAGACAAGTTCAAGAGTTGTCAGAGAGAGGGTTGATCACATAAAGTTTGAGTCCATGTATAGTTACCTACTATACTTGCATGTAAAGAAAGGACGAGAATGGATAATGTGTGCTAATTGTAGATCTATCAACATGATAACAATTAAGTATATATTTGCATTGCCCAAGATGGATGATATTTTGCATTGCTTGAGTGTAGAAAGATTTTTCACCAAGATTGATTTGAAGAGTGTCAACATATAAGAATTTGTGAAGGGGATGAGTAGGAAACTACATTTAAAAAAACAAAATGACTTTTTGAATGGATGGTTATGCCATTTGGTTTGATAAATTCCCAAATTACTTTTATGAGGTTGATGAATGAGGTGCTCAAAGCTTATCTTGGTAAGGTTGTGGTGGTTTACTGATATGATAGTATGATTTACAACAAGACAAAGAAAGGAAATCTTCCATAGTTAAGGCATGTGTTAGAATGTTCGAAACAAGAGAAATTTCTTATAAATATACATAAGTGTACCTTCATGGAAGAAGATTTAGAGTACTCGAGATTCATTACTTCTCAATAAGGACTGAAGATGTAACTTGAGAAAGAAAAGAAAATCATTGAATGGCTAGTTCCTAAGGGTACAACTAAGGTAAGAGTACAACTAAGGTATGCAGGATTTCATGGATTACCTAGTTTTTAGATGAATTTCATATTGATTTCACTAGAATTTGTGCACCATTGACAACATGTATAAATAATGGATAATTCAAGTGGACTATAGTTTCACAAAGATGGGTTGAGTTGTGAAAGTAGAAGGTAACTAAAATACCAATGTTGGTTCTACCAATTTCTAACACAAAATTTTCAAGTGGATTGTGATGCTAGTGGTACAGTATAGGAGTAGTGATGAGTTAGGAGGGAATACCAATAACTTTATTTAGCGAGAATTTTAATGAGGCCATGCAGAAATGGTTAGTTTATGATCAGGAATTTCATGCAATTGTTTAGGAACAAAATAAGTAGAGAAATTACTTGTTTCCTAAGGATTTTATTCTTTATATGTATCATCAAGCATTGAGGTATTTGAATATCCAATCAATATTGAATCAAATGCATATGAAATGGGTGTAATTTATACAAAGTTAAACTTTCATACAAAAACATAAATAAAGGAAGCCAAACAGATTAGAAGATATTTTGAGCATGAAATCAACATTAATGTCTACCATGGCAGTGGAAGTAGTAGGATTGGAGGATATGAAGAAACTATGTGAAAAGGAACTAGATTTTGTTGAAATATGGAAAGCGAGTAAGGAAACTTAGAGTTGTGTCAAAATCCTTATTTGGATTACTTCATTCAAGGAGGATTTATTTTTAAGAATCGTGAGTTCTGCGTACCAAGAGGGTTAATGAGAGAATAATTGAGAGAAAATTTGAACGTGGAATTGCATAATGGAGGTATGAGTAGACATTTTGGTGTAGACAAATCCAAATCATTAGTTGAGGAGAGATAGTATTGGCCAAGAATGGATAAATATGTAAAAAGGTTCGCAAAACATTGCATATTTGTCAACATGTAATGGGGAGAGGTTATAATACTAGATTGTATACACAATTACGAATACCAAAAGCACCATGGGAGGACATTAGCATCGATTTTGTGTTGGGATTTCCAAGAACCCAATCAGGTAATGATTCTATCTTTGTTTCTTTTTATAGCTTTTAAGAAATGGCATATTCTATTCCTTGTAAGAAGATTAATGATGCCATAAGCATACTTGTTTGGCTCTTTAAAGAAGTTGTTAAATTACATGGACTACTTAGAAGTATATCTTCAGTAATGGGAAAGAAGTTTCTTGGACATTTTTGGAGGACATTATGGAAGAAATTCAATACCAAATTGTATTTCAATTATGCATTTCATCCACAAACTAAAAGGGTTAGTGAGGTTGTAAATATAAGACTTAGAAACATGTTAATATGCATAATTGGGGAATGTTTGGATAATGGGATAACATGATAGATCGAGATGTGTTTTAATATAGAAACTCATTAAAAATGTCTACACGTAAGAGTCCATTTCATATTGTCAATGGAAGATCACCAAAATGTGTGGATATCTTAGTTATTTTCAATGTTCCATAATTATATGCACTTAGTTGGGAGGAGACACCAAAAAATCTATCCATTTTAATGGTTTGTGTGGCCCATGATGGGTGTGATCTCCGGGTGATTTCGATAACTTAGATGTCCCTATTATTAGCCAATGGTTGAAATGCATTGGGCTCGAGTGACGGGCATTTCTAAGAAACAAAAAAATGTTCCATATCTATACAAATTGGAAGGAGAAAATATTGGAGCAGCCAAGGGTTGAAATAGAAGAAATCCCCAATAAAAAGATGATTGGATGAACCAAGGAATTTTATCCTTTTATTGTGCAATGGAAATTGAGGGATTTAAAGATGCAACATGGATCATGGAGGAAGACTTAGAGTGTATTGGAGCTCCTACCAAACTCATGAGAAGGATATCACTCTTTTTATTCTTACCCAACGAAAATGATAAAGGATAATTTGAGCTCAAGTTACACGATGAAATATTAGTTTTCCTCTCCATGTAAGAATGGAGAAATCGTGACCATTCGTAGGGTTTTCCCAGATTTAATTATAACCGTTTAAGGGGTCTTACCAAGGTTTGATCTCACCATTCGCAGGAAGGTTTTGTTTTGTCCACTCGTGCGAGGGAACCATGGCATAGATTCATCTCCAAAAAGTGAAAAGAGCTCAAATAAATTGTATTTACCTAATATTTTCTCACCCTGTTTGTTTTGCATGAAGGACTGTGATTGAATCGCTTTGCACAAACAAACATGGATTGAATTCTAGGTTTTACAATTTTTGGTTTTGTGCATTTAATACACACCATTTGTTTAAACTCTAGATCAATGGATTAATCAGGGTTCTCATATCCATGAAAGCCAACCCATTTTTCTTATTCTAGCTAACCAATAATTATAATTAAGGATGCACATACTATTCACGCATGGTTAGTCTTGTTATAAATTTTATTTCTCTTACAGGGCATGGCTTAGCTGGAGGCCATAACTTTCATTTAAATCTTGGTAAATTTTCCTTATGACATGGCAGGGATATTATTAAACAAAAAAAATATGATATGATATATGCAGAAAGGAATTTGTTTTATTTTTATTTTTGAAGTAAACAAGAAAGAGACGGCCCAAAAAAGAAANCAGGTATATTATTAAACAAAAAAAATATGATATGATATATGCAGAAAGGAATTTGTTTTATTTTTATTTTTGAAGTAAACAAGAAAGAGACGGCCCAAAAAAGAAAAAGAACCTTGAAAACTTGAGGAATAGATATAGGTGAATACAAATGGAGCTAAGAGAAAAGAATATTGTAGACAAAAAGGAAGAATATTGTGGAGATCTGAGAATAAATAATTTTATTTGTTTTGATTGTAAACTACTTATTTCAAGAAATAAAAATCATTGAGAATCAACACATGAATAATAATGCAAGGATCACGATAGTTGACTGATAGAAACAATCACTAAACATTAGCAAGAATCCATGGTGGGAGGATATACAAGGAAGTGAACGACGAGAACGTGAAGAACAATTGGATGAATAGAGAATTGAGAAGCACAATTAGAGCTGGTTGAATCAGAAAATATCTAGAGGAAATTGAATGAAAAAATACAGAAAATGGGCTTCACAAAATAGTATAAACTATAGATAAAAACAAGTGACAACAATAAAAGTACATAGTAGCATCATTTCATATCAACAAAATTAGGTAAAGTCGGAAAGAAATTGATTGTTTCCAAAAAAAATTAGTCAACATGAAAAAAAATGGTTGAATCACTTATCGAGCCTAGAATTAATATATGGATTAAATGAGTCACACCATCAAAACAACCATCATAAGAGAGACCAACACACCCACAAATCAAAATCTCCTATAAATATTCATTGATCCAAAAACAAAAACATCGACTTCATTGTTAACAGAAAGGAGATTTCAAAGCTCAGTCGACCAAACTTTGCATGTAATTACGTAGAAACCATGGCATTGAAAATGAGAGGATTTATTTCATCGAGAATCACACCAAAGATGAATATTGTGGATCATGGAATCAAGAATATGCATGACAAAGAAACTATATAACTCAGCTTGAAGCTTGGATGAATGGAATTCGACAAGAAAAGATGGAAAAATTAATTTGGGGTAAACAATGGAAAAATTATAGAAAATCAGTTTTAGTTGGAGGAAAATGGAGGGATGAAACATTAATGCTACAAAAGGAAAATATTAGTTCATATTTGAGTGGCCCCAAGTTAGAGGATTTTGAAGGATAGAAAGAAGAAACTTTAAAGTTCTTTATTAGTCGATGTCATATTGGAAATATTTAGCTAGATGAACCAAACATTACCATACAAATATTGATAAGTTAGAATGCCAGTTTCCCTGAAGTCAAAGAGTCAACTGATGGATTAGAATCGATACAAAGGTTCACAAGATTGACCATAGAAAATAATTTAATGGGCTTGGAGATAAACTCAGTGAAGGAAGAACATATAAAATGGGCATGCATAATAGTTTCTCTCTTCCTAAATTGCTTTAGTTAGGTGTCTTATATCAAACTAAATAAGATAAATGCTATTGGTCAAATAGTCTAAGAAGGAAAAATGTACAACTCAGAAGAGCATGCGGGTAATATCCTGAAGACCAATTTTGAAGAATGCTAGGAACAAACAAAACAGGAGACCAATTTTGAATAATGCTAGGAACAAACAAAATATACAAGATACCCATCGTTACTTATGTGGATAGCAATGTCACAAATAATCTTAATCAAAGAGACAAAATTCACTTTTCCCACCACATTGAAAATGCCAAAATTCTAGTGTTTTTCATCAAAGTAGAAACTTTTGAAAAAACCCTAACTCCCCAATAAATGTTTGAAGTATGGGTGAATTCAATGGAATCATCTTGTAATAGATAGAGAGGTACTCAATGCATTAGAAGAAATCCTTCACCATTAGTGCACATTCAAGTGGGCCTTAACTTTACAAATGTTTTGTATGTAGATGAGAAAGAAGGTGATCTCAAGGAGTCCAAATATTATCCTACAAATGATGACATGTTTGTAGAGGTATCGAGAAAATAAACATCTACGTACCTAGTGCTCTCACCGGCAAGGAAAATGACCATTCAAATCACAATTTCTTTGTGAAATAGAGAAGTGGAACTAATAGACTGAATATGATATTTTCACCATACCCTTTGTACCTGAGTTATTCACATCAATGAATCCGTTTCCAAAGAAACTATTCAAGAAGAAACATATAACTATTGGCTCACCCACATAATTTATTGAATATAAAATGTAATCACTAGTATAAGGATGAGAATAAATAGTATTTGAAAACACTTAACTTAAAAATAAATTGAAACAAGTAGCTCACAACGAACTATTAGCAAGTAAAGAAGAAAGAGGGAAATTCACAAGGTAGAAGGGAAAGAAACAAAAGAAAGTGTCATACTCTAGTGTTGGACCTGGATACAATAAATTGATTGAAATATCCAAGGACATTATAGTCAAGGAACTCAAAACTAAATTTACAGTTGAAAAGAAAATACAAAATAATCAAGAGGCAAATAGAAAACAAAAGGAGGAACATGATGCTCAATATTCTAAAAATAAGAAGCTAGAAGGAACTAAGTTAACATTTATGGTTCCAACTCAACCAACAATATAAGTAGGATAAGCACATCACAAACCTTATTTTATGTAACAAAAACATCTTGGAAACTGAAAATCGCCTCAATTAAAGAAGAAAGGAATCAATAGCAACTAGAATGACAACCTCTATCCTGAAGATGGGTATAGTACCCACTCAAAATGTATGTGGATAATGTCTAAACTTCTACACAATGAAAATACAAAATAATTGACACAATGTTTACATATTGTGAAAACGCTGATGATGAAAAGAAATAGACTAACCTAAAAAGAAATCACCAATCACAAACTGACAATCCTTAGACTGACATAATCCTGAAGAGTATATTGAACATACTTTTAATAAGAATACACAACAAAGTAAAGAACCAACATCCAATTGGGAGGGTAAATAACAGTTGGAAAAAAAAGGAAAAGAAAAAAGAACTCGAGTTAAAATAGAAATGAAGATAACCAACACGATAACCAAGAACCAACAAATTAAGACACCATCAATAGACCCTATGGATACCTTTTTCCATTTTATAGTCTTTACTTGAGTAGGAATAATTTCACGGAAGACAAGAACAATAAGCACAACAACAGTAGACATAACAACAATAAGAAGTAAAAACAATTGGAACACCAAATCAACCAACAAAAATAAATATATCGTCTGGTAAAATAATGATCCAACCCGAGCATAATAGAAAAGGAAAAAATAAAAGGAGGATGAAAAAGACAATAATAAAGGCAATAAAACTTTCATGATATTTTAACTATAAGTTGAACAAAAAGATATATTAGAGGTTTAATTTGTAACTCTTGAAACTATATTCAATAAGGAAATTCAAAGACTATGTAATTTAGTTAGAAAAGAAAGAAATAAACAATGGAACAACTACAAAAAACAACTAAAGCTATGGAAAAAAATGGAAGAGAAAGCTTAGAAACGTGTAGATCATAGGAACAACAAAATCCAGGATTTTCAATCAACATCCCTGTTGTGAGTTGTTTCCCACTCACACATACCAAAAATGGGTGATTTAGGCTTATGGAAGCCAAGGCAATAAGCATGTGAGAAATTAGTTCTCAAAGCTTATATGTGTGTAAAAGAGTGTGGTAAAAACTGGTAAAAAGCAGTAAAATCTAAATGTGCAAAGTAAAACATAGGAAATCAACCTATATAGTATTTCATGCTAGCCATACATAGAAAGTAAAATTAAATGCAGGTAACAGCAACAAACAGTAACATGTGGTGTCAAGTTCCGGTAGAGAAAATGGTCAAGACAGGTTTTGTTCTGCAAGGCGACCAGTGATCAAAACCCACTGCTCCTAGGAGACGACATCTAAATCCATCCATGCTAAGGTTTGGTGCATCCTAGGCCAGGTGCAAACCTCATGTGATTTTGATGGCCTAGATGCCCTTGGTTTGTGGTTTCTCAAACCAAAAGGCTTACCGAGCAAGTAAAAGGGCATTGCAGCAAAAAAAACAATAACATGCGGTAGCTGTAAATTTCATTATTTTTACACACAAAGAACAAATACATGAAATGGAAACCTTTTATAATTTAATCAATACAGACAATACATAGGTGGAGAATACCTCTAGATAACGGGCCCTTGCAACTAATGTAGAGTCTAGTTCTCTGGTGTTTGAACAAACTAGTCTCACGCACATGGTCACAATGGTGTCATATTTGGCATAGTAACAATGCTTAATGGAGTTCTTGTGAAATGAGGGCATCCACCCTTGTATTTATAGGAATTTTGACCATTGTATTCTTTCCCATGGTTTTGTATGACCCAAATTATTGTTCCATGGTATCATTACCCTAGGTATTAGATGACCCATGGTATTTTTCTATGGTATTGGTATTTTCCCTTTCTTTTTTATTTTTGAATGTTTTCCCCTTTTCTCTTATTTTTTGTATTTTAGGTAATATTTACTTGTTTTATGTTGGAAAATAAGTATTTTTTATCCAAATGTGGTAAGAAAGATAGGATTTTTGGGTTGGTGGAGGCCAAAACTTAGGAAAATAAGTATGAATGTATGATGACCAAGGTAATGAGCTAGGTGAGAAAATTTATGTGTTAACAATCCCACTAAGTAATTGTGTCAAATATATGAAATATTTGTTGGTAGTCTTGACTTACTGACAAATTGGTAGCCTATTGAACATTTTACACTGTGGAGATATTATGGCACCCAAGAACCATTATTATAAAGTGGAGTTTTATCGAGACCCATAACCTTAATATAGTGTATGAATTCCCAATTAGCTTATTATCCAAATATCTCCTTTTTAGTGTACCTACTAAGAAAATATAACATGCTTATTTCTTTATAGATATGAATGCCACTTTTTCTTTTCTTTTGTTGATAGTCAAAATATGACTTATGTCATTTGATTTAGAGTTGTTAGAGTTAGTTAGAAAATTGCAATGGCTATTAGAAAAACACATAAAGTAACAAGAATAGAAAACACATTAAAACTAATGACTAATGACTAATTTTTCCCAAAGAAATTAAGGTGTTTGTATGCATGTCCTTGAAAAGTTTGAAAGCACGCAAAATGTACAGGTAAAATCGTTTTACACCCTCATTGATTGCAAAAAACTATATAGAAAATAACATTATGTCTACATCTTAGGTCAAACATGCCATGTACATATTACATACAATCATGGTGGAAATCAAGTATTGTGTTTGAAATAAATCATATATTTATCATACATAACTAGATCCATCTCTAAATGATGATAGTGTTTACACATCAAAACAAATAACCAAAAAAAAAAAAATTACTTCTGAATTACCCTTAAAAAAAACAAAATATCGTAAAATAAGTACCGAACCCAATAAATTTAGGTCACAAATAAAATTGACGAACTTGGCAATATGAACAAAAAAATATTCTAGACATGAACTTCTCAATACAAATAAAATAATCTACAAAAACACTTTGGAAAACTCTATGAGACTCGACAACCAAAATAATGGCCATTCCACTATAGCCCCACCATTATAATTAGTGTGCATTCATTTATATTAAAACATTCCAAACATCAACAATAATAGACATAAAATATGTCCATATACACCCTCATTAACACCTTAGATCCAATAATAATTGTAGAGCAAGATCCTAATAAAAGAACATTTTAATCAACTAGGTCAAATTCATTTTGAATGTAACCATCAAGAGTAGCATCCACTAACAACATATAAATTTCAGTCATTAGTTTAAACATGGCAAGGCATAAAATAAATCATATGTTTTTCTCTAAAATATTTTCACGAAACCAATACTCCTAGGATATAATAAAACCCTAATAACATAGAATGAGCCCTAAGCATCAAAAGTTCCCTAGAATTCAACAACCCTAAAAAAACATCCATGATAAAAAGCATTATAAAGGGTAAATTTGTTGTATAATAATCTATTGTAACAGTGAATTAAAAGCATAAAAAGAATGATAAAAAGCATACCACATTAATTATTGGATAAGAAGCGTGGTGCGAGCTTGTCTTCTCTGATACATTGCATGTGTGGCATTCCCCTTCAAGACATGATCTTTCAACAATGGATATGTTATGTGACGATTAAAATGTCAAGAAAACTAAGAATGAAAAGTGGAATTGTATCAACCTAAACCTTCACCCATCAAGCATAATGCGATGTCACTGAACCATGAATCACTATAGCCTTTATAGAACAAAATATCCCTTGATTTTCTCTCCAATACCGGAAATCGAGGACTCAAAGAAGGTATCACATGAAATTGACTAAAAATACAACCGAATGCAACTATATGCCTGAATTCCAAGGAAAATGGATGGCGCAATAACTCTTGGGATCCTCCATTACTGAATATTGGGGGCGAAGGAATGATTTCACTAGAATTTCTCTAGAAATGGGGGTGAAATATAGATTGGAAGGATATTTTCTAGGAAGAAAATAGTTTTTTTTCATTTTACTCATTAATATATGGGAGTCTATTCATTTTGGATTTATTATTTTTCTTATAAATATTGGGCGAATATATTTTAACTGAAAAAACCCTTTCCATATGAGAAAATAACCCATTAATTTTTTGTAACCCCCTTAATAGATCCCATAGGCTATATATAGCCCCTAAAATTATCCAAGATCCTAATGTCACTAATATCCCCACTCCACTCACTTTGCCTACCTTTAAAAAAAATTATCGACACTCCATGAATCCACCCATTAACATATGTTCAATATTCTCCTATTCAATTCTACATGTGATATAGAGACATAAATAAAGCCATGATATCATTTGAATTCATCCAAAGTTATGCAAGTTTCAAGCTAACAACATCAATATTGCAATTATTTTTATGATGTCTTAATTTTTGACAAGGGATTTTGGGGCTTCATTTTGAAGCACTAACTTATAGATAATACATGTACTAAATTTTCTAAAGGGATCCATAATCGTACTGTAGAAACATCCTCTTATTTGATCAAGCTGACCACTGCAACACTATAATCACGCACAACCAAAGTATCAATGCCAACCCTAACATTATCTTCAATTCATATCTTCTAGCATAACCAACTTCCCATGATAGGGAAATCTAGTACTGAAGATTCATCAAAAGTTCTAGGGTTTCATTGGTTGGATCCACATACATACATATATATTAGAGCCATAGTATAGAGTTTTTATTTCTTTGGTTTAAAGTTAAGCATGCATGATTTTGAATGTGAAAAAAATAAAAACTCATTAATATTGACTTTAATGAGATTTAACCCCTAAAATTGTAACCCTAATAACCTTTATAAACCCTTATAATTAAAATCCCTAACTCTTGAAGCATCTAAAATTTAGTACCCTATTGTTATTTGTTTTTCATACCATTTAGGTATTTTTCTCGCAAGAGATAGAGCTTTGTACAATCTAGGGATCCTTATCAATAGGATATATCTATGCCTCCCCCACTCATGACAGGACATGTATGTGTTACAAATACTTCTTTTATTAAGTAAATTAAACCATGTTCAATAATATATGTTTTTACTTTTATTAGGATCCCACTTTCCATTCTTGAGGAAACACCAATTAGTGGTAGTTGGAGTCATGACTATCGTGCGCCTATACCATCACATAACATCCATTCATCCTCTCATGATACAAGACATTTCCAAGGCCCAAGTATTAAATATGAATGTTATTTATCTTCACTCATAGTTGTCTTTGATTTTAAAAGTTACAATTCACAAGAAGACACATATTTTAATATGTAAATGTTTTTTTGTCTTACTTATATAGTCCCTTAGTGGGAAAGTTGATTGTTCTACACCTCCCCCACCATGGGAGAATGAGATTGCATAGATCACCCTTGATGAGATCACTTGTTAGTGTAACTAATTGCAAAAACATATAATTGGCATATCTTGTTATAGCCCCCTTTGATGTTCTATGTCGATGATGCTTGAGATAATGGATCAATTCATTCAATTATATGGGACATTGGGACCATAGAATGACCTCTACCTTCGTATTGTATTGAGAAAGGGGATACAAATATTTGGGAAATCTAAATGGGATTGTGGTGAAATTGTTAAGTTTTCTTAATTTTCTTAGATGATATCTTAAAACAAATTGTCACTAGTAAGATCCCTGAAAGAACAACAAGCACAGAAACATAAGAGAACAAATATTTTCCTTACGGAAACCATAAGGGATAAAACCCTGCAAACCTTCCTCAGTATAGAACTCAACTAGAGCAATGTAAAACCTAGACAACTGCTTCTTTCTTCTTTCTGACGCACTTGTTCTTCTCTCTCTTGAAAAAATTGCTTAAGTGAGTGTGTACAAATGAAGGGGAGTGCCTCCCTATTTATATTCTTCAATTGAATTGACCTAGAACCTAACACGGTTGACTTGTTTAACTGATAGGGCTGACATGTCCAGCAAGACACCAAAATTACCATGTATTATATTGACACTTGGGTACTATTGACCCGACTTACATCCATAGGTTTACATTGATTCTTTCAATGATTCTTACAAGACCAAACTCATCTCATGAAGGAGGAACACAATCAATACATCCAGAATATATTTCAAAGTTACAATACTTTAACACTCCCTCTTAACTAGGAAGGGATTCAACCACGGTAGCGACTGCTACCACAACTGTACAAATGACTGGTCAGTCTCTATATGTCATAGTAATTTTTGGAACATCATCATACATCTTCATCATTGATATCAGCTAGATCATATTCTGCAATCTCAGTATGTGAATGTCGAATCATCTTTTGTACGTACTAAATCATCTTCTACTAGTATATAAATATTGAATCAGCTTCTATATCATCTTCTGTAGTATCAGTATGTGAATCTTGAACCATCATCTGAAACTGAAACATTGTCTACAACATCGGTATGTAAAAAATGAAACATCATCTGCAACACCAGTATATAGATACTGAAACATCATTTGCACCATCAGTATATAAATACTGAAACATCAGTATATAGACACTGAAACATAAACAACAACCTCATTAGCATGTTAGTGCTAAAAACAAAATCATCTATAATTCTAGATAACCATCTGCATTACCAACATAGGGATGTTGGAACATCGTCATCACCATCAACATCAAACATCATCATTAGTATATAAATACTGAAACAAACTCATTAGCAATCATTTCAACAATCATTAGTATGAGAATATTGAACATGCTACATCAGTATAGGAATATTGAAATTATCTCAACAATCATCACATCAATCAACAATCATCATTATGAGAATATTGAACCTGCTACATTAGTATAGGAATACTGAAACTATCTCAACAATCATCTCAAAAATCAACAATAATCAGTGTAACAACACTGAAACTATCTCAAAAATTATCTAAACAATCATCAGTATAAGAATTTTCAAATAACACATCTCAGCAATCATAAGTATAACAATACTGAAGAAAACATCTCAACAATCATCATTGTAACAATACTGAAGAAAACATCTCATCAATAATCACTATAACAATACTAAAGTAATCATGTCATCACTCATCAGTATAAAAATACTAAAGATGCATATTTCCCTCTAACTATCTCGAAGCATCATCACAATGAGTTGTTTGGTAGATCCATCTCGACATTTTGTCTAACTTACTAACCCTTTTGAGCCAATAATCCTAGTTAGACATATACATCTTCCTGGGGACCAACAAGAATTGTCCTGGCTTACAAACCCCCTAGTTTTCAACTGATATAGACAGACATACTAATCCCCATAGGATCAACATGAATCGTCTCACTTACTAACCCTTTCAGGCCAACAAGCCTAGCCAGACTTACCCTACTCTAGAGTGAGCTACCACCACAGCATCCTTCTTCCATCTACTCTCACTCCCTCTTTTAAGAGAGGTCCTTTTGGACTACACCAAGATTGTCTTAAAAGTATTCAAACTTTAGACGAGTTAGAGGCTTAATCAACACATCTACCACTTGTTCCTATGTAGGAACATACTTGAGATTTACAGCTTCTTTTTGAACCATATCCTGAATGAAATGATATCTAACTTCGATATGCTTTGTCTTATCGTGAAACAAGGTGTTTTCCGTCATCTTGATACAACTCTTATTATCACAAAGGATATCAGTAACATCTATATTTACATCAAATAATCCTTCCAACATCTTGTGAATTCATACTGCTTCACTACAGGCTAAACATGCTGCAGTATTCAACATCTGTCGTGTTAAGTGCAATACTGGTTTTCTTTCTACTAAATGAAGATAGTGTGTCTAGTCCCAAACTAAAGCAACATCATGAGGTAATTTTTCTATCTTTTGCACTTCATTCCCAATATGAATCCGTAAATCCATGTAATCTAATATCACCACTTGATGCATAAGTGAGACCATAATATAAAGTTCCCTTTAGATACCTCATTACATGTTTTGCTCCAATTAGGTGACTATGTTTGGGATTCACCATATACTCACTTAGGGTGTTTACAACAAAACATATATTTGGTCTTGTATTGGTTAAGTACATCATAGAACCAATAATTTCTCTGTATAAAGTGGCATTAATTGCTTCTAAAGCATCATCATTCAATAACTTCAAACCTATTGTCATCGAAGTAGTCATATCCTTGCAATCTATCATTCCAAATATTTTTAGGATTTCTTTTGCATATTTTCCTTGGTTTAGGAAAATATTGTTTGGATACTTCCATACTTCAAGACCTAGAAAGTAATGCATCACTTCAAGCTCTTTCATCTCAAACTATGCAGCAAGCTTCTTCTTACATTCAATGATGGGCTTATCTTCACCTGTCAATAATAGATCATCCACATATAATAGTAATATCATAATCCTATCATCCTCAACTTTATAGTAGAGGTTGGAATCTGCTTTACTTTTGGTAAATCTTAATCTCATTACAAATCCATTGATTCTTCCATACCATGCTCTGTGTGCTTGCTTTAACCCATACAATGCCTTCTTGAGCATACATACATGATTTTTTTATCATTATTTTTGAACCCTTGTGATTGTTTGATAGACACTTCTTCTTCGATCAAGCCATTTAGAAAGGTTGTATTTACATTCATTTGATGCAACTTCCACTTCATGTTGGATGTCAATGCAAGGACGGTTTTGATTGAGGTGTACCTAGCCACTAGTGCAAAGTTATCCTCATAATTGATTCCCTCTTTCTGAGAGAATCCTAGAGATACAAATATTGCCTTATGCTTCTCTATACTACCATATGCTGAGTGATTAGTTTTGAAGATTCGTTTCGAGGATACCACTGACTTATATTTCGGTCTTGGTACTATTTACCAAACATCATTATTTATAATGCATTGGTAATCCTTGACCATTGCATCAACCCACTCCTTCTATTTTATTGATTCTTCAAAACATGTCGGTTATTTATCAACTAGATCACACATCAAAGCTGCATAACTAGTGTATGGCTTTGAATTCTTTCTTTCTCGGATGGTTCCTTCTAGGAAACCATGTATTTTTGCTTCTTCGATTACTTCACGGTCCCAGACAGTTTTTCTCTGTCAAGAAATAATTTCACTAGGTAATTCTTCAGGTAACTGAGGTTTTGTCGTATCATGATCCTCAGGCATATGGCCTTATTCTCCGGTCCTAGCTGGTTTAGGAAATTCTGTAGCTTTGGGAGTTTCATGCTCCTCTTCATCTTCCTTATCTTTCTTTGACTTTATGAAGGATGTATCTTCATCAAACATTAGAGTAAATTTGATCTCTAAAATGGGCCTCTTAAGGAAAATAATAAAATAAAAGTTACAATAATAAAATAATATTTATTAATTTTCGAGGAAGAAAGAAAAAAACTACTCACTGTATTTTTACTCAAATTTCAAGCGGGAGGTCTCGTTGGATGCGGAATTAAATTTTGCATCCAATGTGTACCCTGCATACTTTTGATGGTATTTTTTTGGGGGCGGGTAGCAGGGTCCGTCAAAATTATGTAGTGTGGATACTCATTGGATCCAAAATTTAATTCTGCATCCAATGAAACCTCCCGCTCGAAATTTGAGTAAACATACATGGAAATATGTTGAAAATACGAACAAAAAAGTAGGTTTTATGACAAATGTTAGGTCAACCATTATGGTTGACTCATTTTATTGAAATTCTATTATTTCTTGAATTCCAACTCACAAGAATTTATTAATGGCTCATTTTCTTATAAGGCTCATTTTAGACCCCAAATTTTGTCTAAAGTGTGACATCTCTGCTAAGTTCAATTTAACAGTATCCTATGATATAGATTCGATAAGATTTTGATTGATCATGATATCCTATGAACAATCCCTTCTTTCCTAAAGGATCTAACTTTGATATTTTCTTCTTGGGAATGTGTATGTATACTGGATAACCAAATATCTTTAGGTGACTAAATTCAGGCATTTCTCTTAAAAACATTGCTTCTAGATTTTTGTTTCGAAGGGAACTCTAGGATATTCTATTATGTACATACAATTTTTTTTTGGTTTCTTATGCCCATAGGTACATTTGTAGATCTTGATCATGTATCATATATTTCACAGCTTCCATGATCGATCTATTATTTCTTTCTGCCACACCATTTTGTTCTGGATTATATGGAATGGTGAGCTCCATCTTAATCCCAACTTCTTTGCAATATTCATTGATATCATTTGATGTGAATTCTCCTCCATTATCAGACCTCAATAACTTTATATTATTTTCAGAGAGGTTTTCTACCAGGGCCTTAAATTCCTTAAACCTTTCAAGAACTTCATCCTTCTTTTTCAAGAATTATATCTAGGTATTGCGAGAATAGTCATCAATAAAAGAAGCGTAGTAAACATACCCTCTTAATGAAGTGGTTTGCATTGGCCCACATATGTATCAGTGGATAATATCTAAGACACCTTTTGTTTTATTGTCACTGTTTAGATAAGGATTCTTAGTATTCTTTACTTGTGCACATCCTTTGCACACTCCATTATCTATCTAAATTTTGTGTATACCAGTCACAACCTTTCTCACAATTGTTAAATATTTGTAGTGAATATGAGCAATCCTTTTGTGCCATAGCTCACATGGGATTACGGTACTATTCATTAATGTTAAATATACATGTCGCTTTAATCTATAGAGTCCTCCTTCTTAAACTCAAATTTCTACTGCATCATCTATGGTTTTTCCTTTTGTCCACATGAGAAATTTTCCATCCAAAAAACAAACTATGAATCCTTTCTTGTCTAAGGGTGAAATAGAAACAAGTTTCCTCATTAGTCTTGGGACATATATGACATATTTCATCTTCATGGACTTTCCAGAGTCCAACTTATAGTATGCTTCTCCCATTCCTTTGATGGGGTATTGGGAATCATCTCCAAGCATTACTTTGTGTGGAGATTCCTTTTGTACAAGACATGAGAGTGATTTTTTGTAACTTTTCATGTGCTTGGAGGAACCACTATCCACTATCTAGGTGTCATTTCTTGGTGAGACTAGTCCCGTTATAGCATATATCAATACATATTCTTCATTGGATTCTTCATCCTTATTTGATTTCTCTTCAACTTCTTGATCACTATCTTCAATAGCACAGGGTTGAAGTATTTTCATCTTTTTTACTCTTTCTTCTTTCATGGTACAGTTGATAGAAATGTGTCCCAACTTGTGACAAGTGAATAGTTCATAATTTGAGAAGTCTTTCTTGGACTCCTTAAATCCTTGAGTTTTTCTATGAGGATGGGCGTGACTCTTCCTTTTGTTCTTTCCTTTGGTATGAACTGTCAAGGCTTGATCCTCATTGTCATTTAGCTTTTCTTATTTGGCTAATATATATTGTCTTCTTCTTGAACACATTCTTTCCATAACTGATGGAACTTGGTTAGTTTCTTTCTTGAATAGATTCCTTGGATAAAGGCTTCCCAATCTCTTGGAAGACCATTCAAGGTGGTCATTACAACTTCTCCTTCTTCAACCATGTCAGCAATAGCTTCTAACGAATCCTTGATTTGAGATACTTTTGTAAAGTAATTCTGCATGGTCTCTGAATTTTGATCTCTTACACTTTTGAGGTGATTCCTCAGGGTCATCTTCCTATTGATGCTTCCTCCTTCAAATAGACTGGATAGAGTGTCAAACATTTCTTTTGGAGACTCCCTTAAGGATACTTGAGGGATCAAGTTATATTTTAGGAACTCAGCTATGATCCTTTTAGATATGATCATATCCTTCTTCTACTTGGACTTGGCTTCAACTTCTTCTGGTTCTTCCACTTCCTCCTTTACAAATAGTTCTAGATCATTTTCTTGTAGGATGAGCATGATCCTATACTTCCATGCTCTGATGTTTTCATCACCTTCAAGCTTTTCATCTAGCTTGGTATTCTTTATCATCTTTAATAGAATGAGAACTTCAAATGGAATAAGGAGGAGTATTACTTACTTGATGAAAATAACTTCTGGATCACATCCTTCTAGATGGCTGAGGGTTTGACGTAGAAACCTTAATTTTTTAGTTGGGATCACTGGTATGGATGAGTGATGGAAAATATGTGCCTCCCTAGGGTGATCTAGACTGTATCTTTATTTTTATGAGATTGATGTTGGAGTCTCAAGAATACTGAAGCCCTAGTTTGTCACGATAGTAGTGACTTGTCCAAATTTGAAACTTCTTGCAATCTAGTTCTCTCTTCACATATCAGATGCTCTCTTCTGGGGTGAGTTGAGTGAGCCCTATTTTCTGGTTGATCTATCAAGGGCTTTGTTTGGAGTAACAAACCCTAACTTTGTAGTGTTTCCTTTTAGGGTGGCTTTGATACCATGTTAAGTTTTCTTAATTTCCTTAGATGATATATTAAAAAAAATGTCACTAGTAAGATCAATGAAAGAACAGAAAGAAAAAAAACATAAGAACACAAATATTGTCCTTGGGGAAACCACAATGCAGAAAACCCTGCAAAACTTCCTCAGTATAGAACTGAACTAGAGGGGTGTAGAACCCAAACAACTGCTTCTCTCTTTTTTCTGTCGCACTTGTTTTTCTCTCTCTTGCAAAAATTTCTTGAGTGAGTGTGTACAAATGAAGGGGAGAGCCTCCCTATTTATATTCTTCAGTTGACTTTCCTAGAACCTAATAGGGTCGACTTGTCTAACTGACAAGGCCAAATTGTCTAGCAAGACACCAAAAATAACATTTATTATATTGACACTTGGGTACTATTGACCCGACTTACATTTGAAGGTTTACATTGATTCTATCAATGACTCTTACAAGACCAAACTCATCTCCTGAAGGAAGAACACAATAAATACATCTAGAATATCATCTGAAGTTACAATACTTTACCTGAAATAATGCATGAGATTTTTTAATATATGGCATATGCTAGGTTTGATATCCCTTGAAACAACCCTAGGAGGGAAACACTTAAACTCAAATACCTTAATATTGAGTTTGGAATGCCTTAATTTTATGCTATATGCATTGGAACGCTTTTGTGCGACATATTTCCCCAGATATCTATTTACAACTGTGATTTGGCTTCTCATATTAACTAAATTTGATAGTCTATATTGAGTTTGATTTGGCCTCATTGAATCATTGATGTTTTGAAATTTCACCATGTGTGTGTGTGTGAGAACGTACGTCCACACATGTGCATGTGCAAATGTGTGTGTGTGTGTGCATGTCGATGTGCATGTGCATGCACATGTGTTTCTTGTGTGTGTGTGCGTGTTAAAATAACAGTTTTGGACACTAAACTATATGTGATCCACATATTTATTCACAACTTCAAAATGATAGACATCTAGATGTATGGATGATTTAATTGATTCGTATCTATCTTTACAGTAATAGGATTAGACATGAGCTTTAAATAGATTATAAGTCAACATTTTTTATTCAATACTTTAAAATTTATTTGTCTCTTTCAATATCACATACACAAAGAGATATATGAATTTTATTTACATAATTCTTACTTTCAAAAGAATTTATTTAATTACTACTCTTAACTTTTTCTTATATTAAAATTTACATAGTAAAATTGGATGATTACAAAACTATTTATAATAATCAATAGTTATCAATTATAAATTATTTTCCATATGTGTAACCTTTCTTAATTCAAAATAATAATTCAACCCATAAATTTTCAATAGAAAAATACTTGAGCGACATATTTCAGCACATATATATTTACAACTCTGATTTGACTTCTCGTATTAACTAAACTTGATATTCTATATTGAGTTTGATTTGGCCTCATTGAATCATTGATGTTTTGACATTTCACTATGTGTGTATGTGTGTTTGCGAGTGTGCATGCACACATATGCATGTGCACATGTGTGTGTGTGTGTGTGTGTGTGTGCATGTCGATGTGCATGTGCATGCACATGTGTTTCCTATGTCCGTGCGTGTTAAAATAAAAAATTTGGACACTAAACTATATGTGATCCACATATTTATTCACAACTTCAACATGGTATACATGTACACCTATGGATGATTTAATTGATTCTTATCTATATTTTGATTGGTTATATGTCTCTTATGTTATAGATTTTCAAGGATTATACACGAGCATTAAATAGATTATTAGTCAACATTTTTTATTCAATACTTTAATATTTATTTTACCTCTTTCAATCTCACATACACAAAGAGATCTATGAAATTTATTTACATAATTCTTACTTTCAAGAGAATTTATTTAATTACTACTCTTAATTTTTTCTTATATTAAAATTTACATAGTTAAATTGGATCATTACAAAACTATTTATAATAGAAATTATTTTCCATATGTGTAACCTTTCTTAAATCAAAATAATAATTCAACCAATAAGTTTACAATTGAAAAATACTTGAGAGACATATATCCCCACATATATATTTACAACTATGATTTGGCTTCTCATATTAACTGAATTTGATATCCTATATTGAGTTTGATTTGACCTCATTGAATCATTGACGTTTTGACATTTCACCATGTGTGTGTGAGCATATGTGCACAGATGTGCATATGCACATGTGTGTGTGTGTGTCTGTGCATTTCGATGTGCATGCGCATGCACATGTGTTTCCCATGTGCTTAATTGATTATTATCTATGTTTTCATTGGTTATATGTCTCTTATGGTATATATTTGCAAGGATTAAACACTAGCATTAAATATATTTTAACTCAACAGTTTTTATTCAATATTTTAATATTTATTTTATCTCTTTCAATCTCACATACACAAAGAGATATATGAAATTCCTTTACATAATTCTTACTTTCAAAAGAGTTTATTTAATTACTACTCTTATTTTCTCCTTATATTAAAATTTACATAGCTAAATTGGATCATTACAAAACTATTTATAATGATCAAATAGTTATCAATTATAAATTATTTTCCATATGTGTAACCTTTCTTAATTCAAAGTAATAATTCAACCAATAAATTGAAAAATTGAAAAATAATTGAGTGGCATATTTCCCCACATATATATTTACAACTGAGATTTGGCTTCTCATATTAAAATTTTTTTATATTCTATATTGAGTTTGATTTGCCCTCGTTGAATCATTCATGTTTTGACATTTCACCCTATGTGTGTGTGTGAGAGAGGGCATACATGCACACATGTGCACATGTGTGTTCATGTTGATGTGCATGTGGATGCACATGTGTTTCCCCCGTGTGTCTACATGTTAAAACAACAATTTTGGACACTATACTATATGTGATCCACATATTTATTCACAACTTCAAAATGGTAGAAATCTACACCTATGGATGATTTAATTGATTCTTATCTATCTTTTCATTGGTTATATGTCTCTTATGCTATAGATTTGCAAGGATTAGACACGAGCATTAAATAGAGTATAAGTCAACATTTTTTATTCAATACTTTAATATTTATTTTATCTCTTTCAATCTCACATACAGAAATAGATATATGAAATTTATTTACATAATTCTTACTTTCAAAAGAATTTATTTAATTACTACTCTTAATTTTTTCTCATATTAAAATTTACATAGTTAAATGTGATCATAACAAAACTATTTATAATAGTAAAATAGTTATCAATTATAAATTATTTTCCATATGTGTAACCTTTCTTAAGTAAAAAAATTAATTCAACCAATAACTTTGCAATTGAAAAACACTTGAGCGATATATTTTCCCACATATATATTTAGAACTCTGTTTCAACTTCTCGTATTAACTAAATTTGATATTGTATATTGAGTTTGATTTGGCCTCGTTGAATCATTGATGTTTTGTCATTTCACCGTGTGTGCGTGTGTGTTTGTGTGTGCTTGCGTGTGTGTGTGTGTGCTATTGTATGTGCGCACATGTGCATGTGTGTGTGTGTGTGTTAGTGCATGTGCATGCACATGTGCTTCTGGTGTGCGTGTGCGTGTTCAAATAACAATTTTGGACACTAAACTATATGTGATCCACATATTTATTCACAACCTCAAAATGGTAGACATCTACACCTATGGATGATTTAATTGATTCGTATCTATCTTTTCATTGGTTATATATCTCTTATGATATAGATTTTCAAGGATTAAACACGAGCATTAAATAGATTATTAGTCAACATTTTTTATTCAATACTTTAATATTTATTTTATCTCTTTCAATCTCATATACAAAAATAGATATATGAATTTTTTTTACATAATTCTTACTTTCAAAAGAATTTACTTAATTACTACTCTTAATTTTTTATTATATTAAAATTTGCATAGTTAAATTGGATCATTACAAAACTATTTATAATAATCAAATAGTTATCAATTAGAAATTATTTTCCATATGATGTAACCTTTCTTAATTCAAAATAATAATTCAACCAATAACTTTGCAATTGAAAAATACTTGAGCGGCATATTTCCCCACATATATATTTACAACTATGATTTGGCTTCTTATATTAACTAAATTTGATATTCTATATTGATTTTTATTTGACCTCATTGAATTGTTGATGTTTTGACATTTCATTGTGTGTGTATGTGTGCGCGTGAGCGTATGTGCACACATGTGTTTCTCGTGTGCTTAATTAATTATTATCTATCTTTTAATTGGTTATATGTCTCTTATGGTATATATTGAAAGGATTAAACACTAGCATTAAATAGATTGTAAGTCAACTTTTTTTATTCAATAATTTAATATTTATTTTATCTCTTTCAATGTCACATACACAAAGAGATATATGAAATTTCCTTACATAATTCTTACTTCAAAAGAATTTATTTAATTACTACTCTTATTTTTTTCTTATATTAAAATTTACATAGCTAAATTGAATCATCACAAAACTATTTATAATAATCAAATAGTTATAATTATAAATTATTTTCCATGTATGTAACCTTTCTTAATTCAAAATAATAATTCAACCAATAACTTTGCAATTGAAAAATACTTGAATGACATATTTCCCCACATAGATATTTACAATTGCGATTTGGCTTCTCATATTAACTAAAATTGGTATTCTATTTTGAGTTTGATTTGGCCTCGTTGAATCATTGATGTTTTGACATTTCACTGTGTGTGTGTGTGTGTGTGTGTGTGTGTGTGTGTGTGTGTGAGAGAGAGAGAGAGAGAGAGAGAGTAATGTCTATGTATGTCCATGTCGATGTGCATGGGCATGCACATGTGTTTCCCGTGTGAGTGTGCATGTTAAAATAACAATTTTGGACACTAAACTATATGTGATCCACATATTTATTCACAACTTCAAAATGGTAGACATCTACACCTATGGATTATTTAATTGATTCTTATCTATCTTTTCAATTCTTAAATGTCTCTTATCCTATAGATTTGCAAGGATTAAACATGAGCGTTAAACAGATTATAAGTCAACATTTTGTATGAAATACTTTAATATTTATTTTATCTCTTTCAATCTCACATACACAAAGAATATATGAAATTTATTTACATAATTCTTACTTTCAAAAGAATTTATTTAATTAATACTCTTAATTTTTTCTTATATTAAAATTTACATAGTTAAATTGGATCATTACAAAACTATTTATAATAATCAAATAGTTATCAATTATAAATTATTTTCCATATGTGTAACCTTTCTTAATTTAAAATAATAATTCAACCAATAACTTTGCAATTGAAAAATACTTGAGCGAGATATTTCCCCGCATATATATTTACAACTGCGATTTGGCTTCTCGTATTAACTAAATTTGATATTCTATATTGAGTTTGATTTGGCCTCATTAATCATTGATGTTTTGACATTTCACCATGTGTGTGCGTGCGCGCGTGCGAGGAGACATGCACACATGTGCATGTGCACATGTGTGTGTGTGTGTGTGTGTGTGTGTGTGTGTGTGTGTGTGTGTGTGTGTGTGTGTGTGTGTGTGTGCGAGTGCGCGCGCGAGTATGTCGATGTGCATGTGCATGCAGATGTGTTTTCTGTATATGTGTGTATCTTAAAATAACAATTATGGAAACTAAACTATATGTGATCCACATATTTATTCACAACTTCAAAATGGTAGACATCTACACCTATGGATGATTCAATTGATTCTTACCTATCTTTTCATTGGTTATATGTCTGTTATGCTATAGATTTTCAAGGATTAAACACGAGCATTAAATATATTATTAGTCAACCTTTTTTATTCAATACTTTAATATTTATTTTATCTCTTTCAATCTCACATACCCAAAGAGATATATGAAATTTATTTACATACTTCTTACTTTCAAAAGAATTTATTTAATTACTCATCTTAATTTTTTCTTATATTAAAATTTGCATAGTTAAATAATCATTAGTTATCAATTAGAAATTATTTTCCATATGTGTAACCTTTCTTAATTCAAAATAATAATTCAACCAATAACATTGCAATTGAAAAATACTTGAGCGACATATTTCCCCACATATATATTTCCAATTGTGATTTGGTTTCTCATATTAACTAAATTTGATATTCTATATTGAGTTTGATTTGACCTGGTTCAATCATTGATGTTTTGACATATCACCCTGTGTGTATGTGTGCGTGTGTCTGTGCACGAGAGAGAGAGAGAGAGAGCGTATGTGCACACATGTGTGCACATACGCTCTTGCACGCACGCACACACAAGTGTGTGCACACATGTGCATGTGCACATGTGTGTGTGTGTGTGTGTGTGTGGATGTGCATGTGCATGCACATGTGTTTTCCATGTGCTTAATTGATTCTTATCTATCTTTTCATTTGTTATATGTCTTTTATGGTATATATTTTCAAGGATTAAACACTAGAATTAAATAGATTATAAGTCAAAAAAATTTGTTCAATACTTAAATATTTATTTTATCTCTTTCAATCTCACATACATAAAGAGATATATGAAATTTTTTTACATAATTCTTACTTTCAAAAGAATTTATTTAATTACTACTCTTAAGTTTTTCTTATATTAAAATTTACATAGTTAAATTGGATCATTACAAAACTATTTATAATAACCAAATAGTTATCAATTATAAATTATTTTCAATATGCCATAACCTTTCTTAATTAAAAATAATAATTCAACCAATAACTTTGCAATTGAAAAATACTTGAGTGACATATTTCCCCACATATATATTTACAATTGTGATTTGGCTTCTCATATTAACTAAATTTGAATATTCAAATATGTCGATGTGTGTGTGTGTGCATGTGCACATGTGTGTGTGTGTGCATGTGCACATGTCTGTGTTTGTGCATGTCGATGTGGATGTGCATGGACATGTGTTTCCCATGTGCGTGTGCATGTTAAAATAACAATTTTGGACACTAAACTATATGTGATCCACATATTTTATCACAACTTCAAAATGGTAGACATCTACACCTATGGATGATTTCATTGATTCTTATCTATCTTTTCTTTAGTTATATGTCTCTTATGGTATAGATTTGCAAGGATTAAACACGGGAAATAAATAGATTATAAGTCAACATTTTTTATTCAATACTTTAATATTTATTTTATCTCTTTCAATCTCACATACATAAAGAGATATATGAAATTTCTTTACATAATTCTTACTTTCCAAAAAATTGATTTAATTACTACTCTTAATTTTTTCTTATATTAAAATTTATATAGTTAAATTGGATCATAACAAAACTATGTATAATAATCAAATAGTTATCAATTATAAATTACTTTCCATATGTGTCGCCTTTCTTAATTCAAAATAATAATCCAACCAATAACTTCTCAATTGAAAAATACTTGAACAATGAATATATTTTTCTTTCTTTGATGAGTTAAAATGATGCCTCAAGAATTCCTCACTTACTAATTATCAAACCTACATGCTTACTTACCTATCAATTATAATGGGTACTCTCCTTCCCCAAAAACCATTAATGATGGGGTTGTATGAAAGATAACCAAACAAGTAAAATAAATTAGTAATATAGTACACATGTGAATATTTCCAACTTCCAACAAGTAACTACTACAACATCCAAAATGATAACAATCAGCAACTATTTTTGTATTAGGATTACTATCCAACATTAGGATGCAAATTGTGTTTTACCCAAAATTTATTTCTCTATCTCTTATGGCCTAAGTCACTTGTCTCTTTATGGAAAATGAACTTTCATTTAATAATATAATTACATAATATCCACCCACTCATGTAGCAATCCATGCACAAGTGATTATTATTCATCACATCTAACTACTCTTCTTATTATTACTCTTCAACGTCCCCTATATTTTCTCTCTTTCCTAATTTAGTGGGTGTACATGTATCTTCTCTTTTTTAATTTAATTTAAAATTGCATTTCTTTAGTTTTGCTCAACTACTCTTTTTTCTATTATTCTTCAACGCCCCTATATTTTCTCTCTTTGCTAATTTAGTGGGTGCACATGTATCTTCCCTTTTCAAATTTAATTTCAAATTACATTTATTTAGTTTAGCTCACCCACTTCCAAAATATCTCCCTATATTTTCTCTTAAATGTTTGATGGATTCCTCAATCTACTAATTTTAATGTGGATTCAATTGCTTAATTATTTCTATTTTTATTAAATTATTTTCTATTAATTACATGTAAAATTTATAATGCATTTATTTTTCTCATATAATGTATAAAATATGTTTTTTAATATAAAATATTCATTTGTCTACAATAATCTATATAATTATACTTAATTTGTTTTCAATGCTAAGCATGCGAGAACTCTTTAGGTCTAAGTATTGTTTTTCTCCGATGGGAAAATGATAATGACTACCTTGTTGACAAACACATCAATATTAAGAAACAAAGTAATATCTTATTGCACAACATTCAATTAAACCTCATGAATTATTGACATCCTTTGACATCATGAATTCTCTACTAAAAGTTAATCATAATTTTTAAGCTATTCATAAAAAAGGAGTGCTAGTAAGTTAAAGTAAGAACACTACCCCTCCTCTCCAATTAGTATTGATACATCGTTCACCCATCTTCGCCATCCATTTGTAAATTGATCCGAAAAGTATAAACTGAAAGAAACGTGTCAAAATTATAAAAGATACAACATTTTATATTAATCACTCGATCCAGAAACGACAAAATATAACACAATCTCGTGTTTTTTTACATTAAACTTCAATTATCCACACTAACGCGTTTTTCATGTTAAACATTAATTATTCATAACAATTGAAATTATGTATATACAACTCATTAAAAAATCTTTAATTAATCAAAAAATTAAATTTATCAACTATCATATATATTTGTTTATTTAATTAGGATATTCCTTAAACAAAATGTCTTCAAATAATAAACGTTAATATATAATCATATCTCATACAAGACACCAATGAAATGATGACTTAGTTTCAAACATCTTAAAAGGTGAAGTTCAAGACGTGCATCATTGAGATGCTTAATAACTTTGTGTGGCTGAGGTTCACTACATTTAGAGTAACAATTTTACTAGGTTAGCTTTAAGGGGTTTTATTTTATCAATTCTAGTTTTGGGATCTTAATTTTCAAGGACAAAGAGAGTTATATTTGTGAGAAGTGAACATCCTACGTCAATAACAACACTCCTAACCTTGAAGGACCCAAAGAGTTGGTCAACTGAGCCCTCAAGCCTACATAATAATTCCTACTTTAATGAAAGAAATTTACAATTTTGATTAGTATTTTATAGATTGAGCTAATGTATTTTCAACACATCTACCACTTGTTCCAATGGAAGGTACCTGTGGGAGGAAATTAGAAGTTTAAACATTGCAATTTGCAAGTATCCCAATGTATTTAGTAGCTCATTAAAAGCTCTAACTTTATGAAGGTCCTAGAGCTTGTGGGAAGCTTAGCTTAGTGCTTGTCTTTTTAGGTAGAATTTACCAAGGCCTCCTGCAATGTGGTAAGAGAGAGAAAGCTCAAAGCTTGAGAAAGTTTCAAAATTGATCCTTTAAATGTTTAAACCTTTGAAAATCCCTAAGGCCTTTGGAGGAATTTGAAAGTTTAACATTAGAAAAGGCTTAAAAATGAGTTTTAAGAAAATATTGAAATTACTTTAAAAGGATTGAAAGAAACAAAACTAAATCTAGATAAAGTCAAAATGAGATATAAATATTACTATGATATGAATTTAAAAGATTTTTAAAGCATAGGTATTTACCTTAATGACTTCTTCAAAAATGAAAGTAGAGAAAGAAAAATAGGTTATCACAAAAAAAAGTTCCCAAAATTTTGATTTTGATTTTGGAGAATTTGTTGAGAGTTCAACACAATACTAGCAAAGTTGTTGAGGGTTCAACATAATGTTAACATGCCTTGATGAATGTCTTAGAATTCAAAATTTAACATCACTCTTAACACCTAATTCCAAACAGTTATAGATGGATATTGTAACTTAAAGTGCTTCCTAGTTCTAATGAGTAGTTTCTAGATCAACAAACCCATTCAACACTGTATATTTTGGATGTGTAATTTTGATTGTTCATGTAATGTACCAACTCTACTTTATATATTTATGACAAAGTTTATATCAATTTAACACTCTACATTTTGGATGTGTAATTCTGATTAGTCATGTAATGCAACGACTCTACTATATAGGTTTATGGAAAATTTTATAGATGTATTTTTCTATTGAAAGATAATATAGTTTAAGATTGGTAAAGTAACATGCCACAATTGTGAAGTGGTCATATGTTGGTCTTCCTCTTCTATTCCAACTTCTTTCATGAACAATTCTAGTTTTGTAACATCGTCAACTTCTTTCATGAAGAACAATTCTAATTTTGTAACATCACAATTGGCTTAGCCTCCTCCATCCCATGGAAATATCCTAAAACAAATTTTATTTTGTAACATTGCAATTCCATTTTAACTTCCATCCCCATACGAATATCCTCAACTAATTCGAGTTCCAATTTCTAATATCTCTCCTTCAACTCTTTATAATTATCATTTTAGACAAATGAACCGCCAATGCTTTAGATCAAGGGTATTATTTTAATGAATGAATAGAATTGATCCAAGATGTCAGGTAGGAAAATATAGAAATTAAAAGATAAATAACTATGTATAAACATTCTCACTTCTCTTTATTTCCATCGATGGCGAATACCTCCGGAAATTCAGGTTCACGTGTTGTTGTCTAATACGTTAAACTGTTGCATCTTATTGTTGTAGCTTACAATTTAGTCCATGACTTGATTGATTTCCACGTGATGAATTGAACTTGTACGTAAATATTCATATGTTGGTGGATGATGCAAAATTTATCATATATGATACCATGATGTGAGCAGTCTGAGCGATTCAAAAGTAGGGTTAGAATTTGATGCCAATAATCCCATCATGAGGCATTTTACCCATCATAATACTTTATTTTTTCTTAACAAACCTTCTCAAATAATGTGCAAACCATTTCCTCGGATGCATTTTTTTTGGTTAATTATTTTTCCAAACTGACATTAATTCTTTTTAATAAGCTTGTTAAGATATGTGTATGCTTAGGTAAGCGGCCTACAGTAGGTGGCATGTTATTGTATATATAGTAATGGAGATTGAAACTTGCCCACTTGATTGAAACTTTCTCATTTGATAGAAGAGTAGGTGGATGAGTTTTTCTTCAATGGTGATGGCTTTTCTTTTAGTCCATTTATTCTTTACATCTTATATTGGTTTAGAGTTGTCCCAATATGGGGTGGTTCCATTCGTTTCAGTGCCTTTCCCTATCCTTTATGCCCTTGTTTTAGAGGATAAGTCAATTTTAAAGTATGAAAGTGCAAATACGAGAGAGAGGTGGGTACCATTTTAGAAGAAGAAGTCAATTTTAAACTATGTTAATGAAGGATTCGACCCAACCACCACCAAGTAACAACAATTTATCAGCTACTGAATTTACCAAGAAGCGGAAATTTATCAGCTACTGGATTTAAATTGAAGCGTGCCCACCAAATAGCTCAACCTTTTTGACCTTAAGAACCCTAGAAATACGACGCACTGGGAACTGACTCCCGAACTTGGTGGAGCTTTCAGAGACAGATTTCTTTCCTTCAATGGACTATCCACAACCCACCACTTGATATTCATACATGTAACCTAACCTTCAAAAATCTGAGATTCAATAACAAGACCTTTTTCTTGAATACTTTGCAATACAACCTCATAGAAATGGAATGGAAACACTCATTTGACTGCTGGTGTATACACGATTCCTCTCTCAAAATCGAATGAGTTTGAGGCACATGGATCATAGTTTCTCTCCATTGGATCTTGGAGTTTTGAACAATGTGTGTAAAAGAGGATCTTCCTTACTCCGTTTTGGACTACACCAAGATTGTCTCAAAAGTATTCAAACTTTAGATGAGCTAGAGGCTTAGTCAACACATCTACCACTTGTTCCTATGTAGGAACATACTTGAGCTTTACAGCTTCTTTCTGAATCATATCCCGGATGAAATGATATCTAACTTCGATATGCTTTGTCTTATCATGAAACAAGGTGTTTTCCATCATCTTGATACAACTCTTATTATCACAAAGGATATCAGTAACATCTATCCCTAAATCAAATAATCCTTCCAACATCTTGTGAATTCATACTGCTTCACTACAGGATAAACATGTTACAATGTATTCAACATCTGTCGTGCTAAGTGCAATACTGGTTTTCTTTCTATTGAACAAAGATAGTGTGCCGCATCCTAGAGTAAAGCAACATCATGAGGTGCTTTTTCTATCTTTTGCACTTTATTCCGAATATGAATCTATAAATCCATGTAATCTGATATTGCCACTTGATGCATAAGTGAGACCATAATATAAAGTTCCCTTTAGATACCTCATTACATGTTTTTCTCCAATTAGGTGAATATGTTTGGTATTCACCATATATTGACTTAGGGTGTTTACAACAAAACATATATTTGGTCTTGTATTGGTTAAGTACATCACAAAACCAATAATTTGTCTATATAAAGTGGCATTAACTGCTTCTGAAGCATCATCACTCAATAACTTCAAACCTGTTGTCATCGAAGTAGTCATATTCTTGCAATCTATCATTCCAAATATTTTTAGGATTTCTTATACATATTTTCCTTGGTTTAGGAAAATATTGTTTGGATACTACCATACTTCAAGACCTAGAAAGTAATGCATCACTACAAGCTCTTTCATCTCAAACTAAGCAACAAGCTTCTTCTTGCATTCAATGATGGGCTTATATTAACCTGTCAATAAAAGATCATCCACATATAATAGTAATATCATAATCCCATCATCCTCAACTTTATAGTAGAGGTTGGAATCTGCTTTGCTTTTGGTAAATCCTAATCTCATTAGAAATCCATTGATTCTTCCATACCATGCTCTGGGTGCTTGCTTTAACCCATACAATGCCTTCTTGAGCCTACATACATGAGTTCTTTTATCATTATTCTCGAAGCCTTGCGGTTCTTTGATATATACTTCTTATTTGATCAATCCATTTAGAAAGGTTGTTTTACATCCATTTGATGCAACTTGCACTTGATGTTGGATGCCAATGTAAGGATGGTTTTGATTGAGGTGTACCTAGACACTGTGCAAAGGTATCCTCATAATTGATTCCCTCTTTCTAAGAGAATCCTAGAGCTACAAATATTGCCTTGTGCTTCTCTATACTACCATATGCTGAGTGATTATTTTTGAAGATTTGTTTCGAGGATACCACTGACTTGTCTTTCGGTCTTGGTACTATTTACCACACATCATTATTTATAATGGATTGGTACTCCTTGACCATTGCATCAACCCACTCCTTCTGTTTTATTGATTATTCAAAACATGTCAGTTATTTATCAACTAGATCACACATAAAAGCCGCATAACTAGGGTATGGATTTGAATTCTTTCTTTCTCGGATGGTTTCTTCTAGGGAACCATGTATTTTTTCTTCTTCGATTACTTCACTGTCCCACACAATTTTTCTCTTTCGAGAAATGATTTCACTGGGTAATTATTTAGGTAACTGAGGTTCTGTCATATCATGATCCTCATACATATGGCCTTATTCTTTGTTCCTAACTAGTTTAGGACATTCTGCAACTTTGGGAGTTTCATGCTTCTCTTCATCTTCCTTATCTTTCTTTGACTTTCTGAAGGATGTATCTTCATCAAATTTGAGCTCTAAAATGGGCCTCCTAAGGAAAATAATAAAATAATAGTTAAAATAATGAAATAATATTTATTAATTTTCGAGGAAGAAAGAAAAAAACTACTCACTGTATTTTTACTCAAATTTTGGGCGAGAGGTCTCATTGGATGCATAATTAAGTTCTGCATCCAATGTGTACCCACACTACATACTTTTAATGGTATTTATTTTTTGGGGGTAGTGGGGTCCATCAAAAGTATGTAGTGTGGATACTCGTTGGATGCAGAAATTAATTCTGCATCCAACGAAACCTCCCGCTTGAAATTTTAGTAAACATACATGGAAATATGTTGAAAATACGAACAAAAAAAGTAGGTTTTATGACCAATATTTAAGGTCAACCATTATGGTTCACTCATTTTATTGAAATTCTATTATTTATTGAATTCCAACTCACAAGAATTTATTAATGGCTCATTTTCTTATAAGGCCCATTTTAGACCTCAAATTTCCTCTAATGTGTGACATCTCTACTAAGTTCAATTTAACGGTATCCTGTGATATAGTTTCGATAAGATTTTGATTGCTCATGACATCCTATGTACAATCCCTTCTTTCCTAAATGATCTAACTTTGATATTTTCTTCTTGGGAATGTGTATGTATACTGGACAACCAAATATCTTTAGGTGACTAAATTCAAGATTTTCTCCTAAAAACATTGCTTCTAGATTTTTGTTCCCAAGGGCACTGTGGGATATTCTATTATGTACATACAATATTTTTCTGGTTTCTTATGCCCATAGGTACATTTGTAGATCTTGATCATGTATCATAGCTTTCATAGCTTCCTTGATAAATCTATTCTTTATTTTTGCCAAACCATTTTGTTCTGGATTATATGGAATGGTGAGCTGCATCTTAATCCTAGCTTCTTTGCAATATTCATTGATATCATTTTATGTGAATTCTCCTCCATTATTAGACCTCAATATATTTATATTATTTGAAGAGAGGTTTCCTACCAGGGCCTTAAATTCTTTAAACCTTTCAAGAACTTCATCCTTCTTTTTCAAGAATTATATCCAGGTATTGCGAGAATAGTCATCAATAAAAGAAGCGTAGTAAACATACCCTCTTAATGAAGTGGTTTGGATTGGCCCATATCTATATTGGTGGATAATATCTAAGATACCTTTTGTTTTATTGTCACTATTTAGATAAGGATTCTTAGTATTCTTTACTTGTGCACATCCTTTGCACACTCCATTATCTATCTAAATTTTCTGTATACCAGTCACAACCTTTCTCACAATTGTTAAATATTTGTAGTGAATATGAGAAAGCCTTTTGTGCCATAGCTCGAATGGGCTTATGGTACTGTTCATTGATGTTAAATATACACGTTGCTTTAATCTATAGAGTCATCCTTCTTAAACTCCAATTTCTTCTGCATCATCTTGTTAGGATTATTAATCCTCCCTTGTCCAAATTTGGTCATATGTCTAAATCGGGAGTCCATCCAGTCTATTTATAGTCATTAGCACCATTGGTTAAAC